>OY754312.1:19307985-19474007 GCA_963573325.1 Astragalus glycyphyllos | reverse complement strand
CAAATGAAAGAATAGATTGGCCGACAACTGGTCGCTCGAGGGCAAGGCACATCAACTCGAATGCACGAAGAAATGCCCACGCATTGGGATGAACTTGTGAAGGGGCCAAATCCAACCTCGCCAGAACGGTTTGTTGAAGGTTGGTAAAGGGAGGGAAAATGTGCATATCTGACACCACAACGTCATACATTACGATTTTCAGAGCCCCAGGCCAGGTCGTAGCATGCTCGTCAGATTTCATGCCTTCGACGTTCCAGAGTCGACCCCTGGATGGATAACTTTTTTACAATGGCACTCATATCTTCACCGTGTTCGTACAAAGATCTTGTTTGAACGACGGAATTCGCAACCCAATTGCAAAGACGAGGAACTTGCACATCGTACATCACAGGAAGGTCGATCCTCCCTAGACCGGTACTGGAATAACAATCAGTCAAAGCAACAGATTGTTCATCGTCCTCATCAGCCTCGTCCCTCGTCAGCTTCGTCATCCTCACACTCGTTATTTTCATGCCGACTTTCACCTTCTTCAACAACCCTATTTACACTTATCGACCTCGGATTCAGTACGACTGCCTTCCCCTGATTCAATAGTGGACTCAGAAATCCGACTCTGTACTTTCGAGTTCTGAGTGCGAGAGGACCCTTGTTTATCATCGGATTGCACTTCTTGAGAAGAATCCGACTCCACCATAATAACGTCGGCCTGGTTATTTTTTACGTCAACAATAACCACCTCCTCAGAAAGAAATTTTCGACCTTCGCTCCGAATTATCCTATCCTCCGCCATCAGGTTCGTTAGTAGTATCCTTTGCAGAGTGACGGTCAACTTCGAGGTCGTCCTCTACTTGTTCATTGGTGGGGGCAGAATCGGGGTGATCTTGAAGAACCTCGGGAATAGCAGGAGCACCATCGGAGCGGCGATCTTCAACACTCTCTCCGCCGGAAGCCATTACCTTTGCTAGCTGCGGGGGCTGTTGGGAAACTTGTCTACGGGTTTGTTTGGTGACCGCCGGCTTAGACCTGCAGGAATGGGGAATAGGCAAGTCAGGACCAGCAACCTAACTGGTCCATACCGAGTTTGAAACCCAACCTGACAACCCCCACCCTGTGAAGACAAAAGAAACGGGGAAGTCCGACTTAAAAATAAATTACGATGTAAAAAGTGAGGAGAGAGAAAAACTAACCTCGTCCAGAGGAAGCTTTCACCGATATCCTTTTGCAAAACTCAATCACTTGAATCCACTGAAACGCTGAGACTCTCGCCATTATCCTCCTAGTGGATGGGATTAAGCTCGGAAATATCAAAGTCGGTAGGCAGAGCAAATTGAAAATAAAGAGTAAATGAAGAGGACTGAACCCCTATTTATAGTGGGCCTCAGGTCAGTGGATTGGGCCTAAGTCGAATCGACGCATTCCATCAAGAGCTTTAAAAGCGCACACGCGTACCAAAGCGTCACCATCATTAGCCACCTTTGGGAAACGTGTTCTGACATGTGCAATAAGTGCAAGGCGCGAAAAACGAAACGTCACCTTCAAATGTTACAACGGTCGAATCATTGTTAGGATGCAGGCTCGACATCGGTGAGTCCCTCATCAATGACTCATTTAAAACTGCCATTCGTCAACATCGGATCAGTAAGATCACCATTCCACTTCGCCACAACACCAGAAGTGCGTCTCATTTAAGTCCTGCAACTCGGCCTAACTCTGAAGTCAATCAGCATACCATAGGCTCGGTTACAAAGTCACGATCGCCCTTCAGACGACCAGACTTGGGGGGCAACTGTTATGGTGAGGATTTACACTATATTCACCCCCTTGGACACAACTACTTACACCACAAGGGCCCAACATCAAAGGTCCCATCCCAAAAACAGATCCAAACATCAAGGGCTCAGATCGACCCACAGAATCAGACGGCACAAATTCGTTGAGCCAAAACCCAACCACACACTATAAATACTGCATTCAATGCCACATTAATGGTAAGCAATCTCACATTTATTACTCTGATAATACTACCGCGCTGACTTGAGCGTCGGAGTGGCTTTGCAGGTACAACACCAGCTCGGATCGGATAAGCTCATTGACCAAGGACATCATCCACAAACTACCTCGGACAGCCCTTCAAGGTCGGAAGTACTGTGCAGAACAAAAACAAAGATATAAAACTATATCAATTATTGGTGAAAGGCAAAAATGGCACCACTCCTTCAAAAGGCCCAGCAAAAAATACTCCTAGCAAGAATACTTTGCAAAGAGTATTAAGCAAAGTGACTCTGACATGTTGGAGTAAGTTTATTCGACACCCATGTTTAACTAATTCTTTTCATTCTGAATGCTAAAGTTCACCTTTAATTAAGATATTTCATGGTGTTTTTGTGAGAAGGATCTTTGTCTGCTGCTATCTAATACTTTAAGCTTCTTTTGAAATTTAATTTCTGTATTGAATGTTGAACTTCGCATAAGAAAAAGAAAGTGACCATTGTAGGAGCGAGAATTGGTAATTGAACAATGAAGGGAAGGAAATGATTGCACTAATGATTGGGGAAAATTTGATACTCTTCATTGAAAGGCTCTTAGGAAGTGAAAACACGTCTCAATATGTTTGCTCCTTCCATATGTATGCTTGCCTAGGTTAGTTGTTGACAGTTATCAACATACAAAGTCAAAATCTCATCTCCAACCTTAAGCTTCAATTCTTGCAGGAAAGTGTCAAGCTATGCTGCTTGAGAAGCTAGCATTGCTAAAGCAAGATACTCTGCCTCACAAGAGGGCAATGCTACTATTGATTCCTTCTTAAAACACCAAAAATTGGTGCTTTCCCCAACTTAAAAACATAACCACCAGTACTTTTTCAATCATCTTTATCTCCACTCCAATCTGAGTCAGAATAACCCAGAATGCCAGCGCTAGGGAGCAGAATTCCACCAATTCAAGATTCCTTTGGTGTACCTCACGTTTGTCTTTGCTGCCAAGAGATGTGAGGCTTGAGGTTTCTCCATGTACCTTCTTATCAATCCAACGGAATACATCAACTCAAGCCTTATGTTGCACAAAGTACCTGAGAGATCCCACAATTTGTTATACTTGGTAGCATCAACCAACTCTTCAAAATGATCTTTCTCGGGCTTCAATTTGTTCTTTTGAATTTAATTCCTAAGAAATATGACAATTCCCCTAGGTCAATCATCGCAAATTCCTACATCACTTGGAACTTGAAATTTGAAAAACTGGCTTCTGTGCTGCCTGCAACCAGAAGATAATCAACATAAAGGCATACAATAAGCATATCAGTAGTAGTATAGTTCTTCATATACACTCCATGTTCACTTGTGCATCTTTCGAAACCAATTTGACATGTAGGAAGCTATCAATTATTTTATTCCAAGCTCTTGGAGCTTGTTTCAACCCATAGAGTGATTTTCTTAGCTTGTAAACCTTTTCTTCATGCCTTTCATTTTCAAATTCAGGTGGCTGACCAATATAGACCTCCTCCTTAATTGGCCCATTTAAGAATGCTGATTTAACATCGATTTGAGGCATTTTCCATTGCCTAAAACTAGCAGTGGCAACAACAATTCTGATTGTCTCCATTCTAGCTACTGAGGTAAATACGTCTTCATAATCTAGGCCCGCTCTTTGTTGGAAACCTCTTACCATAAGTCTGGCTTTGCATTTGAGAATTTATCCATGTGGATTATCCTTCACCTTGTACACGCATTTGACAAAAAGGGTGTGTTTGATTTGCTAAAAAGCAGGGGACTGGACTGGACAACTTTAGTTGTTCCCCGTTTGATTAGAAAAATTGTTCATGGTACTTGACAACAGCAGGGGAAATGCACAATGTCTCTCTCCCTATCCCCCCTCTCCCTCTCCCTCTTCAGGCTCTCTCCTATCTCATTCTTATCTCTCCTGTGTAGAATACAAAATTCACAATGTCTTCATCTATAGGTGCTATAGCAACACTCGCAGCACCAGTGTGAACATAGTCTTCCAACCTGGCAGGTGGTTGCCTTGCTCTCTGAGACCATCTCAGTTCTCTTTCCTCCTCTTGTGCTACAACAATTGTTTCATATGATTCAAGTTGAAAAACATATCTTGGTAACTGGATTGAAAAAAACTGTAGCCTCCAATTGAGTAAAATCCCACCAAATGTAGGAGCAAGAATTTGTCATTGAACAATGAAGGGAAGGAATTGATTGGGGATAATTCGATACTCTTCACTGATAGGACCTTAGGCTATATATACAATCAGTACTCTAACAAAATAGAGAGTAATAGAATTAACTATCAACTAACTACCACCGAGTCACCGACCGTTACATAATACAGTGTTATAGCATTGCTAACATCGTTTAGTGCTATAACACTTCTCATACTAACATGAATTATATTTTATTTAACAATCATCAGTATTAATTTTTATGCATATATGAATAACGGACGAAATGAAAATCAATATAGAAACTATTATTTAAACGATAAGACTGAATATTATTCTCATTATATATTATTGTACAATATACATATATTATTTCATAATGGGTAGCTCTCCCGTGACAGTCTTTAGAGGAAGGAAATAGATAAAAGAGAGAAAAAGAAATAGGCAGGTAATAGGACTGTAGAAATAGGACTAGTTTGTTATTGTTGCAAAAAGTTCTCTAAAGTTCTCCTGTCAATATCACTCATATCCGCAGAATCCATCAACTGTGTTAGCCTCTCACACAAATCTTCTACCTCTTTCTGCAGCCTCCTAATGTGATTGCAGGTTTCTTGTAAGATCTTGGATGCTGATTGCTGCAACACAAACATAAACTTCTTGTTAAAAGGGGTTTCTATAAAGGAAGTAGCATTTGAGATGAAAAAAACTGAATCTTATAGTGAAATATTAATATTCAAATTTTCATTAATAGAAAAAGCTAAATTAATGATAAAGTTAGACAGAAGAATTGAAATACATAGCTAATTATTACATAACAAAATTTAGAGATGAAATACTTAGTGACAAATTTTGTATTTTTCGTCATTACCTCTCTAATTTAAATTTTTAGTAGCTAACTTGCATTTAAAATATATTGTTAAAAAATCACAATTTTTTCTGAGGTGAAAAACTTTATTTATTTGGAATCGATTTGAGATAATTTTAAATTTTAATTTTTTAAATAATGTGTAATTAATTTGCAGTTCAATTCTCATTGTTACATTCTTAAATTTAATATGCACACTCTATCAATAAAAAAGTGTAGACACAAATTTAAACTTCTAACTAGCAGTGCATGCACCTATGCATAAGCACAGGTACTTTTAATATCCCTTGTCAGTCATGTATGCGTGAACATTATCAGATATCAAAACTGGTTATTCCAATAGCTAGGAAATCGTGGACTAGGAAGACATGACTACACAATTTATGATATTGTAGAGTTTTCTTAATGACAAATGTTAGTATTTTGATTTTTTTACTAGCAAAGAATATTTTTTAAGGGAGTACGGAGAATACTTCAACCAGTTATACTGTCGAATTACACAGACATTATATAGGTTATAGGGAAATTACACCAGTCATAAAATACATAACCACAACTTTTTCCTTTCCTAACTATTAACCTACCCCATGAGATATACTTTATGTTAACTACTTCATGACAAATGTTAGTATTTTGATAGATTTATTAGAAATGTTAGTGAGTGAGTTGAAACTCCTACAACCTTATCACTCCACTCCTTAGCGTTTTTTGTCCCAACTACCAAACCAACGTTATATCACCTACAATTAGTGTAAGTTTATTGTCTTGCACTTCAATTTTTGTCCGGTAATACAAAACTTACAATTAAAGTTGTGTTTGGTGTGTACCATATTATTTAAATGTAAGAAATATTAATTAGAAAGTTAAACTTACATAAGTCATACGCTTATAAAATGTCCACGACTTTGTTAGAAGATATTACTATAAAATAAATTAACCTAAACATGCTCTTACTATTGCAACAACCATCACCTTCAATTGTTCCTCTAGCTTAGGTATATATAGTAATTAAAACTGGTTATTGAATAACAAGAATTGAAAACAGTGTAATTATATCTGCAAACCATGCAGAAAGATGAAGTTCAAGTGATAATTCACTGTATGATTCATACCCTAGAGTTGTTGTTACTTTGGTTCAGCTGAGGAAGCAGTAGTTGCAACCTTGTCACAAGCTCATTAATCTGTTTCTCTTTAACCTTTGAATCTCTGGAACTTCTCGAACTAGACATGGCTGCAAATTCTAGTATAACTCTCTTAGCTTTGTTATTGTGCTTACAATTTGGTCTTAAATGAAAATTTGCTTGCAAATGTGTGTTGTGGGAGAAGTTGCACCCAAAGGGGTGTTTAAATAGAGGGTGAGAGGTAAGCACTATTTTCACATCAATATTCGAGTTTGATGAAGGCACTGATTAGTCAGAATAAGACGACTACTGACAAACATTAAATAATTTGAAATTTTGAGTTGTTTGAATCATGCCTTCTTTATCACACATTTCAGTAGTACACACATGTATGGCCCACCATCATTGCTGTGGATTTTAGAGTTGTTGCCTAACAAAACCCTTGGAATATGACACCATGACCTTAACTTTTTTCTTGATGCATGTATCCTATGGAAGACATATCATTAAAATTGTTTTGGTGTTGGATTAAACATTAGGGACTGAATAGATTATGTTGGGTTTAAATTTTTAAACACGAGTCTTGTTTATGTCCCAAAACCTGAATGAGATTTATATATCAAACATTTTCTTTTAATATATAATAACTTGACATTTTTATAAGTCTATGGTCTGAAAATCTAATTTAAATTTTGTAATCAGGCCTTTAAAAATATCACTAATTTAGTTATTTCTAAATTAGCTTAAATGCTCTGTTTGTGTAGTTTTTTATTCTTAATCTTTATAAGATTCAATATATTAACAAATAGTAAAAATTGAATTAATGAAAAGTTAGAAATGTAAAAATGAAATATTTCTTTAATTTCCTTGCGATGTTTAATTAGTTGGGAGAATGTAAAAGTCGTGTTGAAGCGGATATATTATATTCCCCCTCCCCCCCCCCCCCCCCCCCCCCCCCCAACCATATTGATGTCTTAATTTCTATGGATGATGGAGATGAGAAATGGAGGTTTACTGGGGTGTATGGTTTTTCGGAGATTTAATGAAGAATAAAACTTGGTGGAAAGCATTGGTAACTGGCTTTTCATGGGGGATTTCAATTTGATTCTTTCACAAAATGAGAAGGAAGGTGGGATTTTAGTAGCTCTCATCTGATTTCGATGTTTAGGGACATTTTTCAAAATCACAATCTCTCTGATTTGGGTTTTGAGAGTGATAGATTTACTAGGCATAACAACCAGGATGAGAGTTCTAGTATTAAGGCTAGTTGTGTGATCAATGGTGCATTTAACAAGGCATGCTTCAGATCATTTCCCATTTTTGGTTGCGGCTTGCTAGGAAGCCAAAGAAAAAAGTGAAATATTCTTAAGCTACAACGGTTGTAAAAATATTGTCTGGGTCATAGTGGAATTTCGAAAGTAGTGAGGGGTGCTTGGGAGATGCAAGTCTTTTCCGTCAATCATGCAATATTTCAATGTAATCGACTAGCTTACAATGAAAGCAAATCAGGTATAGCTTAAGCGCCTAAAAAATAACAGCAAGCACATGAGCACTACCTAAAACAACCAAGATCCAAATGAACTAACTTAGTTAATTAAAACATAAACAAACCCTAATGCAACCTAATATAGTCAGCAAGCACCTATCATAGAATGAACCCCACACATAGACAAAGAGCCAGAAACCCTATTGAACCGCAAGCGTTTAACAGGTTCCAACACTAGCAAGACTGTTGGACTATATGATAACCTTAGAGGGGGGGGGGGGGGGGGGGTGAATAAGGTTATATGCTAAATATGACTTCTTTTGGATTTTCGAAAAATTAACAATGCTAGTTCAAATCGAATGCGGAAAATGGAATTTAAACTATATGCAACAACTTATGCAAACTATAACAATGACAGAAACAATTATAATTATAATTATAATTATAACGATAATCAAATCTGCGCGTGATAATAGCAAGTGCGACGACAGTTAACAATTATAAAAGAAAACGCAAAGTAAAGATAAGGGATAGGAGTACACCGTGATTTTTACGAGGTTCGGGATAAAAGCCCTACGTCCTCGGCCTCCGGCTTTGCAACCTTCGGACTTGATAATAACCACTATATGAGAAGATACTTCTTCAACGTCTTACAAGCAAGCAACTTCGCTATAGCTACCACGCCAATCTCAATTTTCCCCAAATTGAGAACCCAAGCTCCCCGCTAAGGATTTCGTTACAATTCAATCTCCCCGATTGAATTACCCAAGAAAACTTCCCAGGATTTCACAACAACCAATTATAGATGATTACAACTGAAAGCTAGGATCTAATCACTCAAACAATATAACACGATGTAGTTGAGAGAGATGAGAGATTTTGAAACCCTAGATGAAGAACGTGAAGAAAGAATGTGACGGTGAGTGTTTGCGTTCTTTTCTTTTTGATTTGTGTGTTGTGTTTTTTATCGTAAAAACCCTAAGTGCTATTTATATGGATTGTAAAAATATGACCGTTGAAGCACTTTTTAACTCAAATTTGATAAGTGAAGAATCGATTGATTGCTTGAAAGAAACAGGATAGAAATCGATTTCCTTCTTAGAGAAATAAGTGAGGAATCGATTTCTAGCTTTAATGAAATAAGAGAGAAATCGATTGCTAGCTTCAAAAACAAGTTGTGCTTCCAAAAAACAGGTGGAGAATCGATTTACTTCTTTGAACTTACAAGAGATGAATCGATTGTTCTCTTTAAAAAAATAGGCCATAAATCGATTTCTAGCTTGTAACTTACAAGCCATGAATCGATTTCTAGCTTGTAACTTACAAGCCATAAATCGATTTTCAGCTTGTGACTTACAAGCCATGAATCGATTTTCATCTTTGAAATAACAAGCAAGAAATCGATTTTATGCTTTTAAAACACAAAGTCATCAATCGATTGTTTTCTTTCCAAAACAAGTTCTTTCAAAACCAATATAGAAGTGGGAAATCGATTGTTGGCTTAAAAGGGAAGAGGGAAATCGATTTCTTGCTTCCAAGGCAAGAGAGAAATCGATTATTGGCTTTAAAAAGCAAGTGGAAATCGATTTTTGGTTTTAGAAATAAGTGGGAATCGATTTCTAGCTTTATGTACCAAATCAAGAATCGATTCTTTACTTCAAAAACAAATTCTTTTTAAAACACTAACTCATGAATCTATTTTCTTTAAAAAAAACAACAAATCATTATTCAAAACCTTTCTTTAAAAACATCTTGTGCCTAACCTATTTAATCATACTTTTATATAAAAGATTTTAACAAAATAGTTCTATTTTAAAAAATCATCTCTCAACTACATAAGTCATAAAGTTTAAGTGATAGGATCTTACACGCGTCCTATGCAAAGAAAAATAACACATAAGTCTTGAACGCTTCAGTAGTTTCTGCTTCGAGCTTCTACACTTTACGATATCATATCATGCCAAGCGCTTTGGTTCATTGCCCTGTGCTTTGGTTCATGCCCTGCCCTTTTGGTTCATTGCCCTGTGCTTTGGTTCAACTATAACCATTAGTAAACAAATTGTAATTTGTTATCATTAAAAACAAAGAGTGTTTGACCTTGGTTCAACAAACTCCCCCTTTTTGATGATAACAAATTACCTTATGCATAGGGAGGCTATAAACAAGAAATAACGGCATAAGCTCCCCCTAAGCATAAGCATCAAGAAAATAAACAGCTAACACGCAAGAGAACCAAACATAGTGAGTTAAATAAACAAGCATCAAGACTTTCTCCCCCTTTGTTTTCATCAAAAAGGAGGGAATACACACAAGACACATAGCATATAATATAACAAGCACATAGCACCGCAAAAATACATCACATAATCACAGGCTGGCAAAATCAAGCATACCGAGCTCTCTCCGGATCTTACAAAATTGAGCTTCGGCTAGTGGTTTCGTGAAGATGTCCGCTAGTTGGTCATCGGTGCCTACAAAGCTTAATGCTATGCTCCCCCTAGAAACATGGTCTCTAATGAAATGATGCCTTATGTCTATATGCTTAGTTCTAGAGTGTTGGATGGGGTTCTTTGCAATGTTAATGGCACTAGTGTTATCACATAGAACTGGCACATTTTCATATATCAAACCAAAATCCTCCAAAGTCTGTTTCATCCACAGAACTTGTGCTACGCAATTGCCAACCGCCACGTATTCAGCTTCAGCGGTGGACAAAGCAACACTGTTCTGCTTTTTACTAGACCAGGAAGTCAAACAAGGCCCTAAGAAATGACAGGTTCCACTAGTACTCTTCCTATCTAATGTACATCCAGCAAAATCAGCATCACAAAAACCGACCAAAGCAAACTGACTCGATTTCGGGTACCATAGCCCAAAATCTATGGTTCCCTTAACATATCTAAGAATCCGTTTTACAGCTTTTAAATGTGATTCTTTGGGACATGCTTGAAATCGAGCACACAAGCACACAGCAAACATAATATCAGGTCGAGAAGCAGTTAAATACAAGAGACTACCGATCATACCTCGATACATCGTTTCGTTTACTGGTTTACCTTGCTCGTCCTTATCCAACTTTGTTGCAGTTGCCATGGGAATACCAATCTCCTTTGCATCACTCATGTCAAACTTCTTTAGCAGCTCCTTTGAGAACTTGTTTTGACTAATGAAGATTCCTTCCTTCATTTGCTTCACTTGAAGTCCCAAAAAGAAATTCAGCTCCCCCATCATGCTCATCTCAAACTCGCTAGTCATCATGTCAGAAAACTCCTTGCACAGATCATCATTAGTAGACCCAAAAATAATATCATCGACATATATTTGAACTACTATGATATGTTTGCCCTTGGTTTTAAGGAATAAGGTAGAATCAATCCTACCCTTTTTGAAACAATTTGCAAGTAAATGTTTGCTCAGTCTCTCATACCAAGCTCTAGGAGCTTGTTTTAATCCATAAAGTGCTTTGTCAAGTTTGAAAACATGGTTTGGTTTCTTAAAATCTTCAAAACCAGGGGGTTGTTTTACATATACTTCCTCTTCTAAAAATCCATTTAGGAAGGCACTCTTGACATCCATTTGGTGTAGTTTGAAGTCCATGTAACTAGCAAAGGCTAGAATTATACGAATGGACTCCAACCTAGCCACCGGAGAAAAAGTTTCTTCAAAATCCACCCCTTCGATTTGGTTAAAACCTTGAACAACTAAACGACTTTTATTTAATAAAATAACACCATTTTCATCAAGTTTGTTGCGAAAAACCCATTTAGTACCAATGATGGTTCTATCAACAGGTTTTTCAACTAAATGCCAAACTTTGTTCCGTTCAAATTGTTCAAGTTCCTTTTGCATTGACAAAACCCATTCTGGATCACATAAAGCTTCCTTAATATTATTAGGAACTATTTGAGAGACAAAAGCACTATGAAAGCATAAATGATTAAGAGAAGAACGAGTGGTTACCCCCTTTGATGGACTACCAATAATTTGCTCCATGGGATGATCTCGAACTGATTTCCAAGTTCTGGGCAAATCATCATGTGTTCTTCCATGGAGATGGTCATCGATGTCTTGGGGCTCTCGTTCCACTTCAGTTTCTTCATGAGGTTCCTCTTTCACCTCGGCTTCTTCCACACTTTCACTGGTTGATTCAGGCATTCTGTCTTTGATCACTTCAACCACTTCATCCTCATCATCAACTTTCTTAGCAAATGGGTTAGTCTCATCAAAAGAAACATGTATTGATTCTTGCATACATTTATCAATTTTATTGTAAACAATATATGCTCTACTATGACTTGAATAACCCATAAAGATACCTTCAGTTGATTTTGCATCAAACTTACCCAACTTGTCCTTTGTGTTGAGAATGAAGCACTTACTTCCAAAAACCTTGAAGTATGAAATATTTGGAGCTCTACCATTCCACAACTCGTATGGCGTCTTGTTAAGAGATGGCCTCAGGTACACCCGGTTGATCACATGACATGCTGTATCAACTGCATGTCCCCAAAAATACTTGGGAAGGTTGTGCTCATTCAGCATTGTTCTACTCATCTCTTGTATGGTTCTGTTCTTCCTTTCCACCACACCGTTTTGTTGAGGAGTCCTTGGAGCTGAAAAGTTGTGATGAACACCATACTTTTCACACCAAGTCTTGAATGATGAATTTTCGTACTCTCCTCCATGATCACTTCTAATTTCCTTGATGGCTAAGCTTTTCTCATTCTGTAACTTTCTGCACAGCTTAGCAAACTCATTAAAAGCATCACTTTTATTTGCAAGTAGAATGACCCAAGTATACCTAGAATAATCATCTACAATCACGAAGACATACTTGGCCCCTCCTAGACTTACAACATCAATCTCACCAAATAAATCAAGATGGAGCAATTCAAGCACATTGTTAGTGGAAATAACAGGTTTTGAATTGAAGGAAGTTTTATGCAACTTACCTAGCTGACATGCATCACATAATTGACCCTTTTCATACTTTAGCTTGGGTAGACCTCTAACATGCTCATTCTTACACAACTTAGATAAAAGTTCAATACTAGCATGTCCTAAACGTCTATGCCACAAATTCACATCATCAACCAAGGAAGGCATGCATGCATACAATATCATCACTCACATTGTCAAAATCAACATAATACACATTATTTTCTCGAAAGCCAGTAATATAAAGTTTAGAAGTCCTATGAGCAATAACACATTTATCAACAGAAAAATACACATCAAAATCACTATCACATAATTGACTGACACTTAGCAAGTTAAATTTCACACCATCAACTAGTAAAGCATTTTTAATTTTGATTGTGTTTTCCTTACCCACACAACCTTTACCTATTACTTGAGCAGATTCATTGTTGGCAAACTTCACAGATCCACTTGCTTTGTTGCTCAGCTTCAAGAATAGTGAGGCATCACCAGTCATATGCCTCGAGCACCCACTGTCAACCATCCACACATTTTTCTTCTTGGATGACTGACCAACCTGCAAAAGGAACATCAACAACTAGTACGAGGTACCCAAATTTGATTGGGTCCATGGGGGTTAGTCCTCAAGGGGTTTGTTTTCACAATCCACCTTGGTTTCTTACAAGCAGGTATAAGGGTACCAAGCTCACACAATCTACGAATAGGGCATCTATGAGAGCTATGATTCCCTTTTTGACAATAAGTGCAGGAGAAAACAGTAGGTGTCTTACTTGAAGTGGCAGCTACAAAAATCATTTTCTTTTTCAAGTCAGAGGAGGTGGAATTACCTTCATACCCAATACCTCTCCTATCAACATATTCATGTTGAGAGTGAAGTAACTTGGTTAAGGTCTTTTCACCAACCTCAAACTTTTTTAAGGATTCTTTCAAATTTTCATTTTCAACCTTGACTTTTTCAAAATTTTGTTTAAGCTCAAGAAGCTCAAGGTTGAAAGGTTTAGTTTTATGTAGCTCATTCTTCAACTTAGCTACTTCCTTCTCAAGAGTCTCAATTTGAGTGAGCATGCTTTTGTTGCTCTTTCTCAAATCCTTAGATTTTATCAAAAGAGTTTCATGTTCATTATAAAGAGCTTCAAAAGCCTCACTCAAATCTTGACTACTACACGCATCATCAAATAAGGCATCATGTTCAAGTGAATCAGAAAAACTAAGATTAGCAAGGATTACCTTAGGGGTGTCATTTGCCATAAGACAAGCAATCTTGGCTGCCTTCTCTTCTTCATCTGTTTCACTATCAGGGTCAAGATTGTCCCATGTAGCCTCAGGAGTGTCGTTTGCCATAAGACAAACAACATTTGCAACTTCCTCTTCTTCATCTGTTTCATCCTCAGTGTCAATATCGTCCCATGTAGCCTTCATGGCTTTCTTCTGTGGGTACTTGGATTTTAGCTTTGGACAATTCACTTTGAGATGACCCGGTTTGTTGCATTCAAAACATTTTGGTTGATCATCTCTTCTCTCATAACTATCTCCTTTGCCCAGATTTCTTTGAATAGTCACCCTTCCCAAACTTTTTCAATTTCATGAATTTTTTGAATTTCTTGGCAAACATAGCCATGTCTTCATCATCGGATTCTTCATCAGACTCAACCTCTTTCCTTGCCATCTTAGGAGTCTTGGTAGCAGCAAGAGCAAGAGACTTCCTTTCTTTGACCGCTTCTTTTTCTTGAGTCTTCTTAGCGGCCAACACCACCTCAAATGCAAGGAGTGACCCAATCAAGTCTTCTTGAGGTAGAGTGCCAATATCTTTGGCTTCAGTGATAGCACAAGTCTTGGGAAAGAACTCACTAGTCAAGGATGCAAGAATCTTCCCATTCAAATCCTTCGTTGAATACTTCTTCCCAAGTGCTCTCAAGTTATTGACTATCAAGTTCAATCTCTGGTGCATAGCTGCAACAGATTCACCTTCCTTCATCTTGAAAGCTTCATACTCAGAAGTGAGAACTCTAATCTTTGTATCCTTCACTTGACTCGTACCAACATGTGTTGCTTCTAGACAGTCCCAAATTTCCTTTGCTGTCTGACATCCTTTCACCCTTCCATATTCTTCTTCACATAGAGATAGGTGAAGAATATTCATTGCTTTGGCATTGAGAGATATTTTTTCTAGCTCAGACTTTCTCAGCTCACTCAAGTCAATGGCATAAATATCTTCAATAGGAACTTCCTCAGCTGTACCAGTGGCTTGAGATTTGGTAGTATCTCCCTCAGCAGCAACACCAGGTTTAGTAATCTTGATTCTCATAGGCGTGAGTGGTCCATCAACAATGATCCTCCATAAAGTGAAATCTATAGCCTGCACATGACATTTCATTCGACTACTCCAATAGTCATAGTTAGTCCCATCGAATAGGGGTGGCCTATTGAAGGACATCCCCTCTTTCATAAATGAACCCATAATCAAAAATTGCGAGATGTTAAGCTCTATATGCAATTTCTAGCTACTGATACCAATTGTTGGACTATATGATAACCTTAGAGGGGGGGGGGGGTGAATAAGGTTATATGCTAAATATGACTTCTTTTGGATTTTCGAAAAATTAACAATGCTAGTTCAAATCGAATGCGGAAAATGGAATTTAAACTATATGCAACAACTTATGCAAACTATAACAATGACAGAAACAATTATAATTATAATTATAACGATAATCAAATCTGCGCGTGATAATAGCAAGTGCGACGACAGTTAACAATTATAAAAGAAAACGCAAAGTAAAGATAAGGGATAGGAGTACACCGTGATTTTTACGAGGTTCGGGATAAAAGCCCTACGTCCTCGGCCTCCGGCTTTGCAACCTTCGGACTTGATAATAACCACTATATGAGAAGATACTTCTTCAACGTCTTACAAGCAAGCAACTTCGCTATAGCTACCACGCCAATCTCAATTTTCCCCAAATTGAGAACCCAAGCTCCCCGCTAAGGATTTCGTTACAATTCAATCTCCCCGATTGAATTACCCAAGAAAACTTCCCAGGATTTCACAACAACCAATTATAGATGATTACAACTGAAAGCTAGGATCTAATCACTCAAACAATATAACACGATGTAGTTGAGAGAGATGAGAGATTTTGAAACCCTAGATGAAGAACGTGAAGAAAGAATGTGACGGTGAGTGTTTGCGTTCTTTTCTTTTTGATTTGTGTGTTGTGTTTTTTATCGTAAAAACCCTAAGTGCTATTTATATGGATTGTAAAAATATGACCGTTGAAGCACTTTTTAACTCAAATTTGATAAGTGAAGAATCGATTGATTGCTTGAAAGAAACAGGATAGAAATCGATTTCCTTCTTAGAGAAATAAGTGAGGAATCGATTTCTAGCTTTAATGAAATAAGAGAGAAATCGATTGCTAGCTTCAAAAACAAGTTGTGCTTCCAAAAAACAGGTGGAGAATCGATTTACTTCTTTGAACTTACAAGAGATGAATCGATTGTTCTCTTTAAAAAAATAGGCCATAAATCGATTTCTAGCTTGTAACTTACAAGCCATGAATCGATTTCTAGCTTGTAACTTACAAGCCATAAATCGATTTTCAGCTTGTGACTTACAAGCCATGAATCGATTTTCATCTTTGAAATAACAAGCAAGAAATCGATTTTATGCTTTTAAAACACAAAGTCATCAATCGATTGTTTTCTTTCCAAAACAAGTTCTTTCAAAACCAATATAGAAGTGGGAAATCGATTGTTGGCTTAAAAGGGAAGAGGGAAATCGATTTCTTGCTTCCAAGGCAAGAGAGAAATCGATTATTGGCTTTAAAAAGCAAGTGGAAATCGATTTTTGGTTTTAGAAATAAGTGGGAATCGATTTCTAGCTTTATGTACCAAATCAAGAATCGATTCTTTACTTCAAAAACAAATTCTTTTTAAAACACTAACTCATGAATCTATTTTCTTTAAAAAAAACAACAAATCATTATTCAAAACCTTTCTTTAAAAACATCTTGTGCCTAACCTATTTAATCATACTTTTATATAAAAGATTTTAACAAAATAGTTCTATTTTAAAAAATCATCTCTCAACTACATAAGTCATAAAGTTTAAGTGATAGGATCTTACACGCGTCCTATGCAAAGAAAAATAACACATAAGTCTTGAACGCTTCAGTAGTTTCTGCTTCGAGCTTCTACACTTTACGATATCATATCATGCCAAGCGCTTTGGTTCATTGCCCTGTGCTTTGGTTCATGCCCTGCCCTTTTGGTTCATTGCCCTGTGCTTTGGTTCAACTATAACCATTAGTAAACAAATTGTAATTTGTTATCATTAAAAACAAAGAGTGTTTGACCTTGGTTCAACAAAACGAGAGGTGCTACGTGACTTTCAACCCATTTGTCTTTGCAATGTCGTTTTCGAAATATTTACCAAAACAATTGCAAATAGGTTGAAATTTGGTAGAATCTTGAGTTCGCCAGAAAATTAAATTCCAAGAAAAATTACATGTTAGCAATACACTAATAAGATCACACTGATATTTTTCTATCAAAATTGATATCATTGAAAAATTTCAATGCTCTTTTTTGTCGGGACGATTATTGAAAACCTCACTAGCTTTTGAATCTTTTAAGTATATTAGGAAAAAAATATTGGCAAGAAGGGTTGTGTGAGATTAAAGTTGGAAATGTCAAAGGAGATATGATCGCATCGAGTGGAATTTTTTGAATACAGTGCTTCAGTCTATGGGTTTTCCCAAAAATGGCTGAGCTTGATTTTTATTTGTATTTCTATCGTGTATTTTTCTATTTTTCTTAATGGAAGGCCTTGTCAGAAGTTTTGTCCTCAGTGTGGTCTCCGTCAAGAGGACCCCTTAATTATATATTTTATGTGCCGAAGTATTTAATTTTCAGGGCTTTTAAATAAGGCACGAGAAGAAAATGTTCATCATGGAATTCAAATTGATAGAGGGGCTCCAAAAACCAATCATTTAATTTTTGCAAAATATAGCCTCATTTTTTGCAGGGATTCTCTTTATGATAATAGTGTGATATTATCTTTGAGGTAATATATATAAATTTTCATATAAATCAAAAATTAATTGACACTGTGTTGCATTACTTTATTTCGATGACTATTATATTATTTAAAAATAATTAAATGTGTGTTGTTAAATAACTCACCTAAAAATAAAAATCTTTACAAATTTTATATATACTATTTTTTTACAATATAATGTACTATTTATTTTTATCCCCTTAAATTTTAAGTTTTGCACCTATATAGGTTTTTTAGTATTTTTGCTTGGATAATTAAATAAAGAATAAACTCTTAATTTAGTTCATGAACTTACACTATATGTTCTACTTGATCCCTAAAATATATGAAAATAGTAAGTAGTTCCTAATGTTTGGGAAATCAATCAAACTAGTATATAAAATGGCAAAATATCATTCGGGGTTCCTTAACTTATTTTCTGTTTTCGATTAGGTCCCTTAGGTTTTCGTGGTAACTTTAAAAAACGTTGTACCTTGTCCTATTTAACGTTTTAACGTTAACACCGTTAAATAGTCTCTTGTTTGACAATTTGACCGCTGAGGTGGCATGCTACCTAGGATAATTGCACTAATCATTCAATTTTCTAATTAATTATCATTAAAAAATAGAATAAAAAACCCAAAATTTGATATTTTTTTCAACAGAAACGATGAACTGGTTTAATGGAAGGAACAATTTGAAAATCGTTTAAATCGAAAACACTGTAAACAGAAACGATGAACTGGTTTTTCAACAGAAAGCGAAATTGAAAACAGAAATCATTGGATAACAAAAACAAAATCGAAAACAGAAATCGAAACCAAATCGCTCGAAATGAGAAATCGAAACATAATCGCTTGAAAACAGTAACAACATAATGGAAAATGAAATGGTTTTCCAAGACAGATGCAGAAAATCGATTTAGGGATTTCGTTTTCATTTTGGGGAAATCGATTTAGGGATTTCAAAACAGATGCAGAAAATCGATTTAGGGATTTCCTCCTCCTCCTCCTTGTGCGCAGAGGATACCCGATTTATACCCAAAAAATATTATTTCTCCTTGTGCGCAGAGGATACCCGATTTATACCAAAAAAAAATATAATTAAAAAAATTAACAATATTGTGAACGAACAAACTTGATAATGAGTTTCTTTTTGCACCCACTAATCCCAGATTTTGGATCCACACTACCTATACGTATCCAATTTTTTTGAAATTTGATATACATAATAACAACAGTAATAATATCAGAAGGATAAATTTTTTGATATTGTTTGCTATATATTCCTTCACAAAGGTCTTGCCAGTTGGTTTGGCAATCCTCAAAATTCCTAATGAATAGTTTTCTCTTTGGATTTGGAGCATTTGTAGGTTGACCTATCAAAATCTGACCCAATCTATAGGGTAATTACAGTGAACTCAAATTGAAGAATTATTAAAGAAAACATGGCCGACGTTTACTGCATTTTAGTTAATTTTTGAATAACAACAAAAACTTTCCGTCTTTACCTTTAAAATACTTGACTAATTTTGGCCCTACTCAAAATATTAAGTCACCAGGTAGCTAATTTGATGCAACCTTAATTTGATTAGAGGGAAGTGATCATCAAATATAATAGAATTGTCAGCAGATAACTGATTAGAGGTAGCTAATTTGATGCAACCTTAATTTGATGCAACCTTTAAAATACCAATGAAATTAATACATTTGATTATTTTAAATATAATTAGTATTCTCCCTGTTCCACGATAACTGACACACTTACACACACATAAAAAAGTGTAAATGAAAATAAGAGAACAACAATTTTAAGAATTAACGATTCTCTAGTGGGTGTCTAGCATTTTCAGACTCATGGTCTGCGGATGGATTCCAAGAAGACTGGTAGATTGAAATACTTGTTTTGAATGGCAGCTACAAGGTGTACGTATCTGGTTTCATCGGAACCATAATCTTTTCAGAGTTCAAGTCTTTAACGCTCAGGTGGTTATCAATCATGTTAAGTCTATAACCTAGAGCTAGTTCATAAGCATAGAAAGGTGCAATTCTGCTTTTAAGATTTTTGATTTGTTGGAAAATCCTCTTATATGTATGAATTCTATTTAATTGGCTTCTTGCCTCATTTTTCCTGAGGTACTATTTTTCCAACTTGGGTCTCTTTCCCGTGGAGTATTGGTCCGATGAGGTTTTAATGAGGTCACTTGTATATGTAAGGGTTAGAGGCACCCCTACAAGCGGACAAAATACAACTATAATCCTAGACTATAGGTGAAGCAGCATAGAAATCATCAACTACAACTTTGGCATCCAGCTCAAAAATGATGTCTTTAAAGTGAAGTTCACGAACCCACTCCAAAGCAAATAAAAGACCCAATGTCTCTCCTTTATACACCTCAAGAACAAGCATAAAAGAGTGCGTTTTTGCAGCAATGAAATTCCCATGGTCATGTCTAAGACACATACCAAATCCAACCTTGTTTTGACCACTATCAAACGCCGCATCAACATTGCATTTCACAAACCCAACAAGAGGTTTCTTCCATGGTAGATGTGTGGGGCGAGAGAGAGGGCCTGAGTGATCAGGTACCATATGTGAGGGGTAGGAGATTGGGCAGCTAACCAATCCATGAGAAGTTGATTTCCACACATCACAATAGAAGAACACATATCTCTAACATTATTCAACACTAGGTTGTTACGGCTAGACCAAATACTCCATAAAGTCATGCACCACGCTAGCCTATCATTACCAGTCAAACAGTTCAAAACATTAAAAAACCAAGTACTAACCGAAACAGTGTTAGCGCCACAATCAGCCACCGTCGACTCCACATCTAACAGCCTCCAACAAGCAGCAGTCGTAACACAATCAGCGAACAAGTGCAGTGGAGTTTCATCAATCTCACCACAAAACAGACACACCAAAGGCACCGGAACACTACGGTCAACTAGAACGGAATGAGTAGGAATACAATTTCTACCCAGCCTCCATAAGAATTTTTTAACTTTCGGAGGAAGCTTCAAACTCCATAACAGCCCCTAACACCCATCAACTCTAAGATTAGCGAAATTGGGATTATTTTGCATTGCAAGACGATATGCACTCCTTACAGAATAAGCACCCAATTTCTCACATTTCCAACTCAAGGAATCCATTGAAACAAATGGAAAAAGAAGAGTTTTCAATACTGCATTGCAAGACTGGTCATCTAAAAGGAACCAGCTTTATCTACCTTTAGGTTTTTTTAGTGTTATTTTTACTTTTATTTTTCTGCATGGGTTTTGGTTCTTGTCCCCCCATGATTTTGTGTTTCCTTTTTCTTCCTTAATGAAATCTCTCTGGTTATCGATTAAAAATAATAATTCAGAACAACAACAACAGATCTTCAGAACAAATAAATTAATTCAGTTTCTGGTTTGATGATTGATTTCGTTGTTATAGGGAAAATCAACTGTTCAATAAAAACAGATTTCCTAAATCCCCAAATTAAAATCATATTTTCGAAATCCCTAAATTAAAGTCAGATTTTAGATTCTCAGGTTCTGGTATCACGACATCCTGTTTTGTGCATTTTGTGTGTTCTGTGGGTTTTGCACGATTTTGTTTTTCTCCTTCATCTTTGGTTGGATTTCGTTTGAAATCCCTCAACTATTTGCAAGGGTTTGATTTTTGGGTTTATTGTTGTTGTTTGTGGATTTGAGAAGAATAAGAAAGATTGTTGTTGTTGAAGAACGAAGAGAGAAGATGAGAAGATGAGAAAGAAGAAAGAATATAGATTCAGAGAATGAATGAAGAAGATGATGATGTAAGCCATTTTTATCCAACTTGGTCTCCATGTTGGCAGCCACATCAGCTTCAGTTAATGGTGTTAGCTTAAAACTAACAGCAGGGACCAAATTAGAAGCGTTTAGTATTTGGAAGGGCTTTTCTAAAATTTTTAAAATTGCAGGGACGAAAATGGATTTTTTTGTATATTTGCAGGGACAAAATGTACCTTTAAATGATTTACCTACCGTGATTTCCATACATTATTCATAACATATAGCAATACAACTTCTCCGTGGGTAAATGATTTACCTACCGTTTAGTACTCTTACCTATAGTGTTTTTTAATTGCTACTATATCTTTTACTTTTTTTTGGTTAGAAAAAGTTTAGGGCTTATTAGGGTTAAGGAAAACCTCAAGGCTCTTTGAGTGCTTACAGATGCACTTATATATTAAACCACGAACGAGATCCTCACATTGACAGCTAGATTTGAACACCTTGTGCGGTGTGAGCTGAATCCTTATCATGTGGACGAACCTTTGTTGGGAAACAATATGTTTTACCTACCGTCCAATACATTTTACCCATGTTTATCGACTATCACTAAAAACACGTCTGTAGGGATAGGTATTTTTGTTTCAGTTACAAAATATTAATTAGAAGATAAAAATAGTAAAATATAGATTGAAATAGAACATAACACTTATTTTAGAACAAAGTGTTTTAACAAATATAACACTTATTGTGAGACAAAAGAAAGTAATATTTTTATTGTAATACTTTTGACTGTTTATTCTCTATAATTATACTTATTTCCCTTAATATCAATAATAATTAAATGTATAATTGACAAACATATATTTAATATAACATTTTTAAATTATTAAATGACAAATAAAAAAACATTTTTTTTTTAAAATATCAGCAAGTACAAAAGGTGGGCAGAGAATATGTTGAGGACTTAAATTAATTAGTAGGTTTCTAGTATTGGCTGTTCCTCTCAATTGGTGAAACTTGCTCCCTTGATATTAGGTAGATACTAGATAGGAATTCCGAACCAATTTTAGGTTCTTCTAGGGAAGCACCATTCCAATCGTACCGTAAGCCTCTTATTTAATATTGACGAATGAGTTACTCACTGTACCAAAAATCAAATGAGTTCCTCCTATTTCGGTGTTTAGGACAACCCTGGTGGGTGAGTTCGTCTTATTTGAGTCTTTAAATAGTTGTTCTGAATCAGTTATCCTCTGCGCGCACAAAAGGGACTAATCACTCGAGCTAAGTAGAATCATAATAGGTGATAAAATTCCTCCTCAAGAGCGTTAATGCTGTTGGTTAAACTCAAACTTAAGATTTTGGTTAAGCTGGAAAAGACCCAAACATTATGAGTATTAAAAAAATAATAACTAAGTAATGTGCATGAGCAAAACACATTTAAAGACATGACTCTATCTTCAGACAAGATCTAGACATGAGTGTAACATCTAAGCATGAGATTATCATTTGTATTCTGTAGGAACTCTATTGTGCAATAGACGCCGATCAAGAAAAAAATGAAAGGAGGGATAGCGCGCTCTACTCCAAAGCAACTTAAATTTTAAAGCGATCATCCTAGGAGGATTATAAATTAACTAGAAATTTCATAGTGAGTACCAAAAAAATTGTAGAAGCTTGATATTCGTTGATACCCTTGCTGAAAACCACAAAATCACCTGCATGCATGACTTGGTAAGGAATAAAAACCCCTTTATATGTGTTAACACCCAAAAATAATTAAGTCGTAGGCCGAGGGCTGAGAGAAGGAAGAAAAAGGGCTAGGGCGCCGAGGCTGGCCACTAGACAAAATCATAAGAGATATTTGCTAAAGGAAGGGACCCAAGAGAGGACCTCGGGGTAAATCACAAGGTAAACTCCGCGAGGGAGAGTTAAGTATCAGCCTATAGAATACCACGGTCATGATGGCTCGGGTGCCTAGGTTCATGGCTGCTGTCCGAGGACAAGGGTCAGCCGAGGAACTGAATGGCCGAGGTAAGGCAGGCTTGCTTGGAAGGCAAGATAAAGGAGGTACATGTAGAAAACGTGGGACAGTTGATGATCAAGCGAAGGAGCGAAGCCTTGAAAAGCAGAGCAAGGGAGTTTTACCCCACTAACTGTGCTAGTGGGATCGTGGGTAGTTACTCTTCTTTCTTAGGGCTTAGGAACAATGATAGACGTTAATCTGAGATTGATCCAATAGTAGGCAAGTGTTGACTCGCATAGTGGTCGACGATGGCTTATATATGTGTGTGTGTGTGTGTGTGTGTGTCTATATATATATATATATATATATATATATATATATATATGATAGACGTTAATCTGAGATTGATCCAACAGTAGGCAAGTGTTGACTCGCATAGTGGTCGACGAGGGCCTATGTGTGTGTGTATATATATATATATATATATAGTAATTGTAAAAAACACATCAATACAACAACTCTATTTTTTATCAGTTTATCTTCTTTTATCGCACTTTACTTTTATCTTTATATTAGACCAATAGATAATCCAACTCTTGCATCTCATTCACTCAACCTGACCCTTTCTAGAGGAGTCAGAAAATCCACAGTCGAGGAGCAGAGTTCCCTCCTCTGCGCATTTGTTGAAGAACAGAGGAATCAAAGATTGTCCAAACCTCTGGCCGATCCCACGGCTAGGACCTAAGAGTTTGACGACAACAATATGCAAGCATAAGACTTACCATCTTCAACCAGTTTTGATATATCTCTCGTAAAAACTTCCTTTGCAATGCAAAAAAGAAGGCGCGTAAAGGATCCCCTTGTCGGACACCCCTCTTACAATCAAAATAACCAAAACCTTCCTGTCAACAAGGTTGGAAAACTTTTCCAAATAAAGAATATCCTTAATCCACACTAGTACAAAAAGTAGAAAAGAAATAGAGAGTTTACCCCGGTTTTAGTGAAAATCGGTGTAAAATATAGACAGTGACAATTTTACAATTAACATGTCAACTTTGAATTTTACGTTGAGTAAAAAGTATTTTTTTTAAGCCAGGTTTCCAAAAACTAGTGATAAAGTATTTAAAGAGGTGGCAAAGGTGGCAATTTTGCAGTTGACGTGTCAATTTTCAATTTTGCACACCAGTTTTTTTCAGGAAAAACCAATGTAAAATGCATTTTTCTTTCACCGGGTTTCTAACAAAACGATCTTCTGCAAGTTTACTAGTGGCATCATCTAGACAAATAAGATTACCAAGACTACTATCTATACAAAATAGAATTTTTGGCCGCCAACATCGTCACCGAAGCATATGAGAGATGGTTAGTGCAGGATAAAATGCTTTCCACATGGCTCCTTTCAACTTTGTCTGAATCGGTGCTACCTCGAGTGCTCACGTGCAAGCATTCACATCAGGTTTTGAGATCGAATTCACAAGCACTATTATTCCCATCTTAAGGTGAAGATTTGCCAGCTTCGATCCGAACTGAAAAACACTAAGAAAGCAAACAGATCTATTTCTGAATATCTCATGCGTGTTCATACACTCCTTGACTCGCTCTTGTCAATCGGCGAGAATATATCTGATCAAGGTAAAATTGATGTGGTTCTTGATGGTTTTCCCAAGGAGTACAACTCCTTTGTCATGATGATTTACGGACATCTTGATACGACGTCTCTCTCAAAGATAGAGGTGTTGCTCCTTGTGCAAGAAGCTCAGTTTGAGAAGCATTGTCAAGAGCTCTTCCAACACTTCTGTGAGCGCAAATCTGGCACACACTTCCTTTGGTTCTCGTAATCAGGATACCGGCTGCAAAGGCTGTGGCTATAGAGGACGCGGTCATGGTCGTGGCCGCAATCAGAGTATCGATCTTCCATCAACATCAGGCTCAAGACCTACTTGCCAACTCTGTGGCAAATATGGCCACTCGGTTATTGAATGTTGGCACCGATTTGATGAAGGTTTTCAACCACGAAACACCACTGGATCCGCTCAAACTCACACCAAAGCAGAAACCAGTGGCCTCCAAGGACAAAGGTGAAGCATCTGGCTCTTCCTCCAAACCTCGGGTGAATTTTGCATCCACTGGTGAGGAACTAAATTCAAACGGTCACGATAATGAGGAATAGTACAATGACACAGATGCGTCTCATCATGTCACTCCTAATAGTTATAATCTTGAAACTAGCACTCCCTAGAGGCAACACTAAAGTCTCTATGGGAAATGGATACCAGATACCAATCAAAGCAATTGGTACAGCTAGCATTGCATCACATTTTAGCCCTAAAGTTATTCTTAAACTCAATAAACTGGTTCATGTGCCTTCAATAACTAAGAACTTGCTATCAGTATCTAGGTTTTCTGAGGATAACAGTGTATGCTTTGAATTTCACTTAAGCTGCTGTCTTGTTAAATCTCAAGGAACTAATCAGCTATTGCTCAAAGGAGTGAAAGGTCGTGATGGACTCTGTTCCTTCAAGACCTCTCCATTTCGGGTTGCAATCAAGTCTAGAGTCAAGTTCAAACCTCAGTTAAAGTTCAAACAAAAAGTGTGTACCATCTGCTAGTAATTTACATAAGTCTGCTATTGCTGTTCAAAATGAGTCTGTAAGGTTCCAATAATTTAGTGAGGTGACACTCTGCATAGCCTCTATAGAGGAGATAGAAAATTCAAAATATGCTCTCCAAAGATGTAAGGCCCCATTTACCAATTTGATCCTTTGGGTAGGATAATTTTACCATGGGATGTACTAAATTAATGATTTACTCTAAAATAAATTATTAGAGTTAAATCTTTGAAAAAGAATTTCAAATAATTTGTGAACCAATATTCTTAATAACAATTTTTTTTTGCATCCCCTGACCTAGGCAAATATGTTTGCTAGTGGACCACCTATTCGCCATACATATACAATTTTTACATGGCTGTTTTCTTTTCTCAATGTGGAAGCTTCCATGGAGACATCCTACCCCGTAATGTGAACTAAATAAATATCAATGGGACAAACTAGAAACTGTAATACTGTTGCAAATCTAGGATCTGTGCTAATTACGTTCTGTCTCTTTCTTATTTATTTACTTCTTAAATTTTCATAGATATTGTTTGATGTGACGAACCATGTAGAACATGGTGAATGACTAAACTACTCATACATGTGTATGAGGGCGACAAGCAGACAGGCTTCTGGGTGCGTCAGGTTGCACTGTGGTGACCAAATTGGCAAAGACAAAATCCAATTATTGAAGTTTTGGCATCATTTACCAAACTTCTATTTGGCACCTAATTTTGCGGTAGCAAGTCTTAAACACTTGTTTATGGAAATCAAAAGCTATACGTGGCATTAGATGATTGGACAAACATGTGATGCTCTGCAGGACTTTTTATACGGATGTACACGTACAAATTTAATTCAATATTTTATATAGAGTTCCAATACTTTCAACGAAAGATTGATCTACTCTTATGCTTAGATTTATATTTCGCAATGACCAACGTTGAGTTTTTCCACTATAAAAATCAAACTAGGGAGCGTCGAGTCGATTCCTATGTCCTAAAATAGATTAAGTCAATGGAACAATTAGTCGATAAACAAGCAAAGGTATATGTTTATTATATATAGGGCTTTTTATTTATAAGAACATAAAACTAAAATATATATCTTATTGAGTGTTACCTAAGTGTGGCTTATAAGTCTAGGAAATCTTTCACTTAATAAACTATCTTTTTGGGATGGATTCATCTTTCATGTTTATACTCATAACATTGATGCTTTCACTTAGAAGTTGACTTCTCGAAAATGGCTAAAATGGAGGGTTTTAACTAACAAGAAAGTGAAATTTAATTGAGCGAAGTATATCGTTGAGTGTAGTTGTCGAAGACGTCGATTGTAGCACATGATGGACTATTCTATTGAGATGAGTTCTCCATTTGGGCTTTACTCATAACTTTACCAGTGTTTTGATTGAGATGATCACTTCTTAGAGAGTGTTAACTTTTCGGCAAATGTACCAAATTATTGCAAGTAATAATTAAATGGTAAGACTGAGTACCGAACTTAGGGATTGCGATTATTTATCAACTTAATTGATTAATTACTACAATATTCAAAATATGGAGTGATATAGATAGTAACCGAGAAAGATTAAAGGTGAGAATACAATTTGAGAGTAAAAGTGGTTAGGAATCGAATCTTCTCCCCTACGCTAACATGAACTATACCATCGATCAATTCCAATTAATTACCCAAATAAAAGATTCAATTCAACTATTACAGATTAAGGGCAACTTCTTGCCTCAAAACCCCTTTTATCTAATAGGAAACTCTAATTCCTTAAGTGTGTCGCACTAAATAGAGCATTAAATGCAGAGAATTAACAAAATCCATGATAGCAACGTCATATTCCTATAATCATCACACTCATCACCTAAAACACCAATATCCGGAAAACATAACTCATCTCCCAATGGTGAAAGTAAACCCTAATTCATTACAACAACAATAATTACTGTAAAGCAATAAGAACAGATGTAAAGACAAATTTAAAAGGATAACTAAATTGTATTGATCATAACAATGGAATCACATGATAGTTTTGGAGAGATTCATCTCCTCCTAACCAAAAGAGATCTAGCTACTCATGTTCAAAGGATTGAAAGACAAGGTAAAAGAGAAGCTACACAAAGATGAGTGCATTAGATCCTTAAATTCCTTGTTCCTATGTGTAGAGAAGCTCCAATTCTTCTCCTTTTTCGCAGCTCCAAACCCTCTCTTCACAACTAAGACTAAAAAGTGCCCTAATTTTCTGATTTTTGGGCTTAAATACTGAAATCTGCAATCCATCGCGAGGCAATGCAACTCTGTCGCGACGCGATGGACAGATTTTTTCCTTGATCGCAAGGCGATGTATGCTGGTCGCGAGGAGATATAGACCAGAAACTCTTCTTCTTTTCTTTGTTGCATTGCTAAGCAAGCATTCTCAAGTTCTCTCTTTTCACACATCTCACTAATTTGCCTCTTTTCTCATAAGTGTATAAGGTAATCACTCAACTCACAGTACATGCATCATCGTCTCATAGGCTTGAACAAGTTCTAGAAAAGTCCATACAAATTGATACGCACACACACTATTCGATGACTTAAAGATTGTAATGGGACTTAGGTAAGGGTAGATATTATTTCGGTAAGTTAAAAACTTAAATTAGACACAACTCCCTTATTCTCAAACTTTAGACAACCTTGCTAGCACCGTCTGATCTGACACCCTCCATACAAAAATTCAAAGGGACCCCATCCCATCCCATGCCTTTCTATTTTGAGGCGCACCATTCTGTTCTTCTGTCTTCGTCGCCCTCTTTCGGTGATTCAGAATTGCATCATTGACTTTAAAACATGCAATTAAAATGTTTGTCCAGAACTCTCTTTTTTTCGATAAGTAATGTCCAGAAGATTTTGTTGGAAATATATATTGCAGTGTTACTAGGCTAAGTCCTGCCATAAATAAACGTGATAAATAATGAAATATGTATTCTCAAATTCATGTATTATTAATATTATTATAAGATTTTCTTTACTATATATTTATTGTAATTGCTTTAAGAGAAAATTATATTTAAATCTACAAACTCTAAGAGTATGTTTAGTTTGCGATAGGAGTACCAACAAGGGTTGGTTTGAACGATAATTGAACGATATTTAAAAATTTCGGTTTTAATTTTTTTGGTTTAATTACAGTTTTGGTCCCCCTATTTTCTTGAGGGACTAAAATCGTGAATTGGTGAAAATAGGGGAACTGAATGCGTCAAAAACAATCTTGGGGGACTAAAATCGTGAGATGGTGTAAATAGGGGGACTAAATTCGTGAAAAAAATTCTTGGGGGACTAAAATCGTGAGTTGGTGAAAATAGGAGGACCAAAACTGTAATTAAGCCTTTTTTTGGTTTTTCAGTGGCGAGCAGTTCAGGATGTGCAGGACGTTTAGAGCGAGGCGAGTCTTCACAGCCAGCAGTGGGAGATGCAGATCAGACTCCTCCTGCTCCTAGTACCAGGACGAGGAGCATTAGGTTGGTCAGGCAGACCGGTCATGGTTCTAAGAGTAACAGGCGTGCCCGTTGACAACTCAAATTTATATGAGTTATTTATATTCTTTAGGCTTAAATTAATGTGAGTTCTTGAGTAATAATGTTGTTAAAATATGTGTCAAAAATTGTAAAAGAGGGTTAGAAACTAATTATGTGACAAATTGGCACTTTTGGTGCCCTCTTGTTATTTTTAATGTGTTTGTTCAATGCTGCAGCATTTTGACGCTATAGCGTTTACGTCCTACGTGAGCAAGAGAGAGAAAAGCAAAAAACACAATTTTGGAGATCAGATTTTATGTCATGTCAGCCCATATTTAAAGGATATTTTTGCTGCTAAAGTCACCAACCAAAAGACTTTATAGGGACACTTGTCCACTTGCATGGGGAGACCACTTTTTGGTTGGTGGCTTGTCAAATCACCTTTTGAGTAAGTTGGTTTTATCTTTTGCAAAGGGTCTTCTTCTCCAAAACACTTCATGCTTGCTGGTTCAGTTGGAGGGAGTTTTTGACACATTCTCCTCTCCATTTTCGTTCAAGCTTATTCACAAAAACTCAGTAAAAATTCTGCACTTCAATGCTGCGAAGCAGTGCTATAGCATCACTGGACAGATTTGCGCAAAGGAGTTTGAGTAGTGTAACTTTTATCCTATTCTTCTTCTTTTGTGTTTTCGGTTATATGAACATGTTTTCCATCATAGTTTGTATTTCCTTGTTGATGCTTATCATGAGCTAAGCCTTTTGTAGTTGGATGCTTGTAACTTTGTAATGACTTTTTAGTGGTTCAAAAGTAATGTTTTGATGTTTGCATTTTAATCCTTGTGTGAAACTTCTTTCAACTTATTTTAGAACTGATCAACTAATTATAAATACATTTGTAATTTCAGAAATGGTTTACAATTCGATCTCAAGGATTAATATGAGTAAGTGGTTGTTTTAAGGACACTTAGAACAACCCATGCTTAAACCTAGACATAGGAAAGCATAGTTCATAGGATGAATACTGTGGGAGCTTAATATACAGGGGTGGACTTATTTAGAACTTAGAAATAAGAGTCCTGTAACAAAACCCTGACGTTAGTGACCGAAAGGCACACATCAAACGCTACAGCACCCAATGCTATAGCGTCAAACATTACATTGAATTGTTTTAAAGGATTTACTTAGTGAAAGGCATTCCAAATATCTTTGAACCTGAATTTCTACTTGATCCTTACTTGCTTATTTAATTTCTTTTGTTGACAACATTGGTTCCATAAACTTGTTATTTTATTTTGCTCTTTCATTAATTTACATTCTAATTAAACTCTAAAATTAACGTCAATTCCTGTGGGTACGATCTCTTACTTTTTCACTTTATTACTTGTGGCGACTGTGTATACTTGCACAACTACTTTTCGCACAACAATTTTTTGGTGCCGTTGCCGGGGATTGTTAGTTTAATTTTGTTGTTTAATTGTTTCGCAAGTTAGTGGTAGTTTTTACGCTGGTGTTTTGTTCTCTGTTGTTACAGCATTTAAGTGCTATAGCATCTGTCCAGGTTCAATTCACAAGAATTTCAGTTGGATCCCAAATTAGACAGGAGATTGAGGAAATTGTGAAGACTTCAAAATCAACAAGGCTTTAGAAGACATAGCAGAGCTGCTACAATGTCTGAACATGGTTCTGGTAGAGGTGGCAGAGGTCCAATCACTGATTTTGCTGGTACTCTAAGTAATCAAGCAGACTGGTTTAGGCTGCAATTCATCAATCTATCAACCATAGGTATGGCCAATGATAGAGACAGACCTATGAGGGATTATGCTGTTTTTAACCCTCAAACTGTGCAAACCAGCATAGTAAGACCTGTGCTCAATACAAACCATTTTGAATTTAAACCTATGATGTTTCAAATGCTTCAAACAATTGGTCAATTTAGTGGTGCACCTACTGAAGACCCACATTTGCATTTAAAACAATTTCTAGAGGTTTGTAGTAATTTTCTCATACTTGGAGTTTCAGAAGATGCTTTTAGACTCAAACGTTTTCCATATTCCTTGAAGGATAGAGCTAAGGCTTGGCTTATGTCATTGGAACCTAACTCTATCCACACTTGGAATGAAATGGTTGAAAAATTTTTGACAAAATATTTTCCACCTATTTAAAATGCCAGGATGAGAAATGAAATTACCTCTTTTAGACAAAAAGAATTTGAGTCTTTGTTTGAAGCATGGGAAAGATGGAAAGAGTTGTTGAGAAAGTGTCCTCATCATGGGATACCTTATGTTATTCAAATGGAAACCTTCTACAATGGGTTGGAACCACAAACCAGACTCATTCTTGATGCCTCATCTGGTGGGGTGTTATTGAATTTATCCTATAATGAATGTTGTGAGCTTATAGAGAATATTGCAACCAACAGCTACCAGTGGCCCACAGAAAGGGTCGGTGCTCAAAAGAAAATAGCTGGGGTGAATGAAATCAATGAAGTAACAGTTCTATCTGCTCAAATAGCATCCCTCACCAACATGCTCAGAAATCTCAGCACTCCCAGTGCTACAGCACCTGCTGCTGCCACACCAGAAGTTACATCATCTATCCTGAAGCAAGCCCCTCCAGGAACAACTAGTTGTGTATATTGTGGAGGAGGGAACTTGTATGAAGAATGTCCCAGCAACCCCATCTCTGTCAACTATGTAGGGTTCAACAATAATAACAACCCTTACTCAAGTACCTACAATTCTGGCAGGGAAGATCACCCAAATTTCAAATGGAGCAACAATTTTACTACTGCACCAGTAGTTGTAGCACCTACCAGACCACCAGAATTCCCTTCTCAATATGTTCAAAGACCACCTGCACCAGTGATAGACAACTCCATGGAAACCCTATTAAAAGAATTTATGGGTAAAACAGATGCCTCTATCAAGAATTTGGAAAATCAAGTTGGACAGCTAGCTACAGCTCTTTACCAAAGACCAAGTGGATCATTGTCATCCACTACAGAAGCTTCACTCACCTATGGGAAGGAGCGTGTCAAAGCTATTTCATTGAGGAGTGGGAAGGATTTGACAGGGCCATCTACTGTAACAGGTGATGGTAGAAAAGAAAAATAAAAAAATAAAAAAATTGAAAAAGATAAAAATACTTCCGATGCTATAGCACCCAACGCTATAGCGTCTGATCTTGCACATGCGCCACCACCTAAGTTTGTTCCAGAATACCATCCTCCTCCTTTTCCACAAAGGTTGAAGCGGGCTCATGAGAACAAGCAATTTGGTAAATTCTTGGATGTGCTGAAACAACTCCACATCAATGTTCCCTTGCTGGAAGCCCTTAAACAAATTCCTAACTATGCAAAGTTTATGAAAGATGTGCTCACCAAAAAGAGAAGACTAAGGGAATTTTAGATAGTAGAAATGACTGGAGAATACAGCATGATCATGCAGAACAAGATCCCAAGGAAATTGAAGGATCCTAGCAGTTTCACAATACCATGTTCTCTTGGTAAGTCTTATTCTAGCCGTGCACTATGTGATTTGGGGGCAAACATCAATTTGATGCCCAAGTCCATATTTAAACAGCTTGGTATTGGAACTGCTAGGCCCACCACTATTACCCTTGTGTTAGCAGATAAGTCCATAGCCTATCCTGAGGGGATAATAGAGGATGTGCTTATTAAGGTTGACAAATTTGTTTTTCCTGTGGATTTTGTTGTTCTTAATTTTGATGCAGATAAGGAGGTTCCTATCATTCTTGGGAGACCACTCCTAGCTACTGCCCAAACTTTGACTGATGTCCAGAAGGGAGAATTGACTATGAGAGTCAATGATCAAGAGATTAAGTTTAATGTGATGAATGCTCTCAAGTCCCCAAATGCAGGAACTGAGGAATGTTCTTTTGTGGTGTCTCTTGATTCTGTTACTCAAAAAGACTTCCACAAGCAAGATGATCACTTGGTCAAGACTCTTGCCAACACTGAAAAAGAAAAGCTTGTGGAAGAAGGTGTGTTACAAGGTGAGGATGATGTCAATAAGATCTCTAAGGAGAGTGAGGGAGGAAAAGATGGATCAGAAAAAGAAAAGAGTGCTATGGAGATTGAGCCAGAGTCAGACCCTAAAGCAACCCTCAACCAACAAAAAAACACCATCACCCCAATCCCCACCTCACAAAAACCCATCCCTACAATCACCACCCAAACAACCCATACCACCACCCTCACCAGCAAAAATCATCAAAAGCACTCAAGCCATTGCTGAAATCAAACAACCAGAAACCACCCAGCCACCACAAAGGTTAAAACCAAAAGTTGAAGAAAATCTTATTGTAGCATCTGCTGCTACAGCGTCTACTAAACAAGTGAATGATGCAGCAACTATTGTGGATGTGTTTGATGAATCCACTAGTGGAACATTCAAGATCAATGGTAAAGGGTGAAGCACTACTCTTGAGCACATGTGGTGAGGGACAAGGTCATTACAGAGTTACCAAAACTCTAACATAGGGTGTAGTCTGGCTGATGACTCTTAAACCAAGCGCTACTGAGAGGCAACCCAGGGTTTAACTAACAATTTTGCTTTTTACCTGTTTGTGATGTTGCAGGTTATTTCTTTGAATCGGAAGAGAGTTTCAACTTTTGACGTGATAGCACCTGATGCTGCAGCATCCACTGCTACAACAGTAGAAACTTAACAAGAAAAGAATTGTGTTGTGTTCACCAATCAGTAAGCCTTCCCTCTTGTGTGTTTTAGTGTTTAGTGTGTGTTTGTTGTTTGTTTGTGACTAAACCTACTGTTGGGTTAGAATTTTAAATTCTGTTTGGGTCATATGTTTTTAGTTTTAGTATTGTGTTGTACAAAAAGTCTCACCCATTAGGAATTGCATGAGCAGTGGGGAGTAGCTTTTGAAGCTAAGTTTGGGGGTGCATCGGTTATATTAAGGCTAGGTACGAAGATTATAGGAAGGATAGTGCAATAGGCTCACAAAGTGTACAAATGTATTGTCAATTGGTCATGTATATTGTAATTAGCTGCAATTACCCGAAACAAATGCTGAACTGTTCCAAAAATGCATATAAAAAAAAGAAAAAAAAAAGAAATAAATGCAAATAAAGGAGTTCAGTAATGAGGGCATTGTAGCTACATCTGTTCATCAAGTCACCTGTGCTATAGCATCCAACACTGAGAAATCACCAAATCAATAGTTAGCGCACTGGCCAAATATCTGCAATGCCTAATCAAGCCCTTTGTTGTGCTTTGAAGCCCGTCAAGTCTTATGTGAAGTTGTTAGTCTACTCTCCTTTTTGAAAAATTCTTTGACTAAACCAAAAGAAGGCCACTCTTTCCAAGGCTAGGAGAAATTCTGAACCTAGCTAGAAACTAAACTAAGATTAGTAGTCACACACTCACAATTGAGCAGTAATAATTCTAGATGTTGTGAAAAGCAATGGTGTGTGTGTGTGTTGGGTGTGAATTTGACAGTTTGGCCTAATGAGAGCAATTTTAAAAATCTGTTTGACTTAAAGGTGCAACTAGTCTGGTCTTGATATTCAGTTGTTGTCTTTGTCAAGTGTCATTACTTGAGGACAAGCAAAGGTTTAAGTTTGGGGGTGTGATAACTCATATTTATATAAGTTATTTATATTCTTTAGGCTTAAATTAATGTGAGTTCTTGAGTAATAATGTTGTTAAAATATGTGTCAAGAAGTGTAAAAGAGGGTTAGAAATTAATTATGTGACAAATTGGCACTTTTGGTGCCATCTTGTTATTTTTAATGTGTTTGTTCAATGCTGCAGCATTTTGACGCTATAGCGTTTACGTCCTGCGTGAGCAAGAGAGAGAAAAGCAAAAAGCACAATTTTGGAGATCAGATTTTATGTCATGTCAGCCCATATTTAAAGGAAATTTTTGCTGCTAAAGTCACCAAACAAAATAATTTATAGGGACACTTGTCCACTTGCATGTGGAGACCACTTTTTGGTTGGTGGCTTGTCAAATCACCTTTTGAGCAAGTTGGCTTTATCTTTTGCAAAGGGTCTTCTTCTCCAAAACACTTCATGCTTGCTGGTTCAGTTGGAGGGAGTTTTTGACACATTCTCCTCTCCATTTTCGTTCAAGCTTATTCACAAAAACTCATAGTAAAAACTCTGCACTTCAATGCCGCGAAGCAGTGCTATAGCGTCACTGGACAGATTTGCGCAAAGGAGTTTGAGTAGTGTAACTTTTATCCTATTCTTCTTCTTTTGTGTTTTCGGTTATATGAACATGGTTTCCATCATAGTTTGTATTTCCTTGTTGATGCTTATCATGAGCTAAGCCTTTTGTAGTTGGATGCTTGTAGCTTTGTAATGACTTTTTAGTGGTTCAAATGTAATGTTTTGATGTTTGCATTTTAATCCTTGTGTGAAACTTCTTTCAACTTATTTTAGAACTGATCAACTAATTATAAGTACATTTGTAAATTCAGAAATGGTTTACAATTCGATCTCAAGGATTAATATGAGTAAGTGGTTGTTTTAAGGACACTTAAAACAACCCATGCTTAAACCTAGACATAGGAAACCATAGTTCATTGGATGAATACTGTGGGAGCTTAATATACAGGGTTGGACTTATTTAGAACTTAGAAATAAGAGTCTTGTAACAAAACCCTGGCGTTAGTGACCGAAAGGCACACATCAAACGCTACAGCAGCCAATGCTATAGCGTCAAACATTACATTGAATTGTTTTAAAGGATTTACTTAGTGAAAGGCATTCCAAATATCTTTGAACCTGAATTTCTACTTGATCCTTACTTGCTTATTTAATTTCTTTTGTTGACAACATTGGTTCCATAAACTTGTTATTTTATTTTGCTCTTTCATTAATTTACATTCTAATTAAACTCTAAAATTAACGTCAATTCCTGTGGGTACGATCTCTTACTTTTTCACTTTATTACTTGTGGCGACTGTGTATACTTGCACAACTACTTTTCGCACAACAATTTTTTGGTGCCGTTGCCGGGGATTGTTAGTTTAATTTTGTTGTTTAATTGTTTCGCAAGTTAGTGGTAGTTTTTACGCTGGTGTTTTGTTCTCTGTTGTTACAGCATTTAAGTGCTATAGCATCTGTCCAGGTTCAATTCACAAGAATTTCAGTTGGATCCCAAATTAGACAGGAGATTGAGGAAATTGTGAAGACTTCAAAATCAACAACGCTTTAGAAGACATAGCAGAGTTGCTACAATGTCTGAACATGGTTCTGGTAGAGGTGGCAGAGGTCCAATCACTGATTTTTCTGGTACTCTAAGTGATCAAGCAGACTGGTTTAGGCAGCAATTCATCAATCTATCAACCATAGGTATGGTCAATGATAGAGACTGACCTATGAGGGATTATGCTGTTTTTAACCCTCAAACTGTGCAAACCAGCATAGTAAGACCTGTGCTCAATACAAACCATTTTGAATTTAAACCTATGATGTTTCAAATCCTTCAAACAATTGGTCAATTTAGTGTTGCACCTACTGAAGACCCACATTTGCATTTAAAACAATTTCTAGAGGTTTGTAGTAGTTTTCTCATACCTGGAGTTTCAGAAGATGCTTTTAGACTCAAACTTTTTCCATATTCCTTGAAGGATAGAGCTAAGGCTTGGCTTTTGTCACTGGAACCGAACTCTATCCACACTTGGAATGAAATGGTTGAAAATTTTTTGACAAAATATTTTCCACCTATTTAAAATGCCAGGATGAGAAATGAAATAACCTCTTTTAGACAAAAAGAATTTGAGTCTTTGTTTGAAGCATGGGAAAGATGGAAAGAGTTGTTGAGAAAGTGTCCTCATCATGGGATACCTTATGTTATTCAAATGGAAACCTTCTACAATGGGTTGGAACCACAAACCAGACTCATTCTTGATGCCTCATCTGGTGGGGTGTTATTGAATTTATCCTATAATGAATGTTGTGAGCTTATAGAGAATATTGCAACCAACAGCTACCAGTGGCCCACAGAGAGGGTCAGTGCTCAAAAGAAAATATCTGGGGGTGAATGAAATCAATGAAGTAACAGTTCTATCTGCTCAAATAGCATCCCTCACCAACATGCTCAGAAATCTCAGCACTCCCAGTGCTACAACACCTGCTGCTGCCACACCAGAAGTTACATCATCTATCATGAAGCAAACCCCTCCAGGAACAACTAGTTGTGTATATTGTGGAGGAGGGCACTTGTATGAAGAATGTCCCAGCAACCCCTTCTCTGTCAACTATGTAGGGTTCAACAATAATAACAACCCCTACTCAATAGTAAAAACTCTGCACTTCAATGCCGCGAAGCAGTGCTATAGCATCACTGGACAGATTTGCGCAAAGGAGTTTGAGTAGTGTAACTTTTATCCTATTCTTCTTCTTTTGTGTTTTCGGTTATATGAACATGGTTTCCATCATAGTTTGTATTTCCTTGTTGATGCTTATCATGAGCTAAGCCTTTTGTAGTTGGATGCTTGTAGCTTTGTAATGACTTTTTAGTGGTTCAAATGTAATGTTTTGATGTTTGCATTTTAATCCTTGTGTGAAACATCTTTCAACTTATTTTAGAACTGATCAACTAATTATAAGTACATTTGTAAATTGAGAAATGGTTTACAATTCGAGCTCAAGGATTAATATGAGTAAGTGGTTGTTTTAAGGACACTTAGAACAACCCATGCTTAAACCTAGACATAGGAAACCATAGTTCATTGGATGAATACTGTGGGAGCTTAATATACAGGGGTGGACTTATTTAGAACTTAGAAATAAAGTGAATACGATCTCTTACTTTTTCACTTTATTTAGAACTTAGAAATAAAGTAATAACGTCAATCCCTGTGGGTACGATCTCTTACTTTTTCACTTTATTACTTGTGGCGACTGTGAATACTTGCACAACTACTTTTCGCACAACACCCATCAGCGGGATGACATCGGTGCGGCCGATCAACAGCAGTATCATGAGCCTGCTCAACAGGACCATATTATGGAGCCTGCGAATGCTCAGCAACATGATGGGGCTGAGGTTGCTCAGCAGGTTTTGTTGCATCGGCTTCATGTGCACGTGGGGTCGAGGCTACGATTGGGACAAGTAATACTTTTAATAAGTAATTTAATTTTTTTTACTGTCATTTAATATGTTTTAATTTATATATTTTATTTTTTTACAGGAGCGTGGAAAGATCAAGGTGGCATCCCATGGTTTGAAGATTTTTAGGTTTCGACCTCAGCACCACCACCCAGAGATACAGAGATGGTTACAGCGGGCCCGTCTCTTGTACGAGCAGCAGAACGACACATGTTTCTAGAAGACATCGCAGATTGGCGGATACGCTTCTCTGCTACAGGTAATAATTAACTATTTTTTTACTCAATAAATAAATAATTACTTTATTTTTTATTTTTTTATTTGTTCATTTTATTATTTCAGTGTTGGATTTATTAGCACTTCCCCACCATCATAGAGCTCAAAGACTTCAGTGCTTATGAGCGTCCACGTTGCTACAGGTTTGGGAATAAAAATTTGGACACTGTCAAGCTTATAGATTTTCGGGGTCTGCTGGATGAGTCACGACGGGAGGACATCATATGGAGGCCTTGGGAGGACCATAGACAGTACTTGTCATTTCCCATATTTCGCTTTTCAGAGGTTATTTGCTCTGGGGGTGGTATCACAGTGCCCTATATGCCAGACAGGGTCCGTTGGCAGTTTGGATACGTCCAGCAGATCCCTGATCAGCCCATTTTGGTTGGTGCCTCACGTCCGCCTACATAAGACATTTACAGTTCTGGTTGTTCTACGCTACCCTGGTGCGGACTTTCAAAAGATCATCTAGACAAACCCTTCGTGTCGGGTGAGTGCAATGAGGATTACCTGTCGTGGTACTTAGAGGTGTCTGCTCCCTGTTTCACTGCGCCTCCGCCTACGCCTCCAGAGGATGAACCAGATCAGGTTCCAGCATCTGAGGATATTGGTCCACTGACTATGAGGATAGGCTCGAAACTATAGCTGGACATATCTCGTATGTCATGGGAGTCGAGGGCCTTCCACCTGATGCATATGAGAGACTCTTGCGTGCTTTAGCTACTTGTGACATTGACTTGTAGTTGTATTTTTTTCGTATTTTTTTTGGTATTTGTACTCGTATTTGATTGAATTTCGTATATTATGATTATCGTATTTTTTTAGTCGTATTCGTTCTCTCGTTTGTTACCGTTATTGTAGTTTAGCGAATATCGTTATTTATCGTAAAGAATCAAATTAAAAAAAACGTTTTTTAGAAAATTTCCGGAAATAGAGATAAATCCGGAAACAAATTTATCAAACTTTCTGGAAACACCTCAGAAAGAGGTATTTCCGGAACTCAATTTGACTTCCGGAAATACCTCTCTTTGAGTTGTTTTCGGAAAGTTTGAAAAAATTGTTTCCGGATTTGTCTCTATTTCCGGAAATTTTTTAATTTTTTTTTAAAAAAATTTGGGGTATTTTGGGGATTATAAGGGTTCTGGGGGTAAAGGGGAGAAGAGGGGTACAAAAAAAAAGCCTTACGAATTTAGCAAAGTGATTGCAAACAATATATTAGATATATGTGTGTGTGTGTGCGCGCGCATGTATTACATTGGAGATCTTTTAAGTTATTTAGTTGCAACAAGTTGGTCCTGTAAGTTTTTCGTATCACTTATGTCCTTTAAGTTAATTAATTGTAAATTTTAAAGGCCGAATAACTTACATTTCCTAGCCCCAAATTGTTACAATTAAATAACTTAGAGGACCTTAGGGGTACGAAAAACTTAAATGACCAACTTGTTAAAACTAAATAACTTGAAGGACCTCCGGTATAATTTAGCCTATTTTATACTATTTTTTGGGGATCTAAAAAAATAAGATTGGTCGGAAGTCCTATGCAACTGCACAACCTACACATCGCAATAACCGGACCTAATAGATTGATTTGTAGTTAAAGAAAAAATGAATTAATTTGTGATCAGCAGTCGTACGCATGTTAAAATAATTAAAAGGATAAAAATGTAGTACAAGGTGAAAAAATTGGTCGAGAAAAAAGGGTTTCTATTTTTGAGAAAAAATAATTGGCGAGAGACAATCAATTCACCGATTTTGAGGTGTGCTTCTTGGGTTTATCACCGGTTCAAAAAAATAACGTCTTTAAGAATTTCCAATTCGTGATTGATATAAACTAACTAGAACAAGCGTCAATTAGTTTATACGAATTCACACCATGTCAGGTAAGCACCGAAACAGTGGGTTCAATCGGTCACGAAAACGGACAAGTGTCGTTGTAACCAATATCATAACACAATTCATGTCAATCCTCTATCAATTTTTGTTCGAATTAAATAAATTAAGCAATCGAATAATTCAAAATAATCAAGTGTGTAGAAATGAGATTGTATACAAGCAAGCGTGTACACGAACAACAGAAATTGCAACCATTAATAACGAAAACAAAATTGATAGAGATGAGTTCAGAAACTAAAACGAAATAGTATTAAGCATTAAGCATTGAACCTCAAAAATTTGTACGCGACACCCTTTCACCAATGAATTGACTTAGGCTTTTAGGCTTCCATGAAGGTTAGGGCACAAAAACGTAAAATGAAAGTAAGATGTGTTCTTTGACTGCTGACCAGCGTAAGAGCACAACTGAAAACCTAATTCACTAAATGTGTTCTTGGATAAAAGCCCGGTACAAAATAGTAATTGGCCCATAAACCCGTTTTAAACTTTAGTGCTTCAGTAATTCACAGTTTCGAGCTCAACAGAAGAATTGTACTCTTCGCTCCTTAGCTTTCAATGCATCTCGCATGCCTCAATTGGATAACCACGACCAAAGTTATGGCCTGCAAATAAACTAGGGTCAGTATGCAAATAATTCCTGAAATTAATAACGGAAATACATTAGCGCTCAAATAAGACCCAAAGATTAGAAACATGTTAAAACTCAAATATTAAGTACAGAGAACAGCTAAAATACCAAGTGTAAAGCAATTAAGAATGCATTAAAATGCACTGATCAATTTGTAGTTAAAGACAATGAAATTATATGTGAATGAGGTGTCAAATCAAAGGTAAGAGCTTGGCCTTGTTACCTTAAAGGTAGGAGCTAAAATCTTCTCGAGGGCAGTTGTAAAATGACCATTGGTGTCATTCAATTAATAAAAACTATCCCATCGTCAAAAAAAGTTGAAAAAAAATTATACAGATAATAAGTATTATATTTAATGTGGTCTTAAAATTAAAATAATTATTTATAAATAATACAAACAGTATACATTAATATGTCCTCAAATAAAATCAAATTATAGTAACAACATCCATTATTTTTTAAGTCGAAACTCAAATGCAAAATAATTATTTATAAATGATAAAAAGACTTATATACCAATAGCATGTATGTATCCCATAAGGTCTCAAAAGGTTAAATTGCACCTTTTGTCCACCAAAATTCTACACACTACACATAGTAGGGAGCGACTCTTACTACAAATAATGATATTTTTGTGCATCAAGAAGCTTATATAGAAAAAATATTAAAACATTTCTACACGGACAAATCTCATATGTTGTCTACTCCAATGGTTGTTAGAACACTAGATGTAGAGAAAGATCTTTTTAGACTTCGAGAGGAGGGTGAGGAACCACTTGGTCCTGAAGTACCATATCATAGTACAATTGAAGCACTAATGTACCCTGCTAGTTATACACGTCTTGATATCTCATTTTGTCAATTTATTAGCACGATATAGTTCTTCACCCACACGAAGACATTTGATCAAAGTCAAGCATATACTTCGTTACCTTAGAGAATACATTGAGTATGGGTTTGTTTTATTCCAAAGTACCCAAATTGGAATTAGCAGGTTATGCATTTGCATGTTATTTGTGAGATCCCCATAATGGTAGATTACAAACAAGTTACTTGTTTACTTGTGGTGGTACAACAATTTCATGTAGATCTATGAAACAGACCATAACGGCAACAACATCAAATCATGCAGAACTTTTAGCACTACATGGAGAAAGTGGGGAATGTGTTTGGTTAAGGTCTAAGATTCAACATATACAAGAGACTTGTGGTTTGTCTTCCAGAAGAATAAATGCAACAATCATTTTTGAAGATAACACTACATGCATTGCTCAGTTGAAAGAGGGTTACATTAAATGAGATTGAACAAAATTAAAACATATTTCTCCAAAATTATTTTTTACTCTTGATCTTCAAAAGAGTGGTGATATAAGTGTTCAACAAATTCGTTCATGTGATAATCTTGTAAATATTTTCTCAAAGTCATTCCCAAACAGAACTTGTGAACAACTGATACAAAAGATTGGTCTTCGCCATCTCATAGATGGATTGTCTGGTTTAGAGGGAGAAAGAAATCAATTTTGTAATTCTCACAAAAGGATATTGTACTCTTTTTTCTTTATTAGATTTTTTCCACTAGGTTTTTTCTAGTAATGTTTTAATGAGGCATATCCTCAATAGACATCAAATGGGGAGTGTTACAAATAATATGATGGATGTCCACTTCTATTAGGCTTCCACTTCTTATTAATCCCTTTTGAAATGGGTTGTTAGTGGCTCTTTAAGTTTGATCTTTCCATTGCATTTTCTCACCCTATCCTATGTGTAGTGAGACACTTGAAAAGAATAGAAAAAGCTCTCATCTTCTTTCATCTTTTTTCTTGTCCATTTATATCTTTTACATCTTCTTCTTATTCTTTATATTTGATTTTATAAAACTTTCTAATTTATCGTGTGTGGCAGCCAATTTTAAGTTTGTAAGTAGCTTACTTGATTAGTTGTATATTAAAATTTTTAATTGCTATAATTATATCTTTATTTTTATATATTATGATTTTAAAATTTATGAAGTTAAATTGTTTGACCCTAACTTCGGACGCTGGATACTTTGGTAAAAAAAATCTCAGAATCCTAGATACACTACTAACTGCAAACATATGTATTTAGTTCAATTTCCCTCATATTTATTCTCCAGTTTCCCCCTTTTAAATAACTTTTTTTTATCTCTGAGAAAATAAAATACAGCAAAACAGAAAAATAAGTATAATGTGCCCAATCCCCATGGCATGAATTACAAATAGAGGCGAAATAGGAGGGCATTAGTGCCGCACATGATCTCTCTAATGCATATGTGCTCCAAATTTTGCAATAAGTGTTTTATAAATCTAGGGAAGAAATAAGTGTTTTATATTATATGAGTTGGTTCGAAAAGCTCACAACCTCCACGAGGTCAGGCTTAGGTTGTAAAGCATAAACTTGAAGGGCCATACTTCGTCCAACCCCCTTACTCGGTGGACACCCTCAAACCTTTAATATTCCCAAAATACCCTCACGGGAAAAACCCCCCCACACTGCATTTTAACTGGTTCAGTGGCACCACGTCCGAACAGGTTCGGACGACCATGCGCCGAACCATCGTTGGATCACAGGACTCATTAATGGCATTTTGATCTTTTCACGCGTGTTAGGGGTGTCTACTGAGTAGCTAGGGGGTTGGACGAAGTATGGGCCAACTTGGATTATGAACTTGACGCAACCTGATAAAGCCAAAGCCAGTTCGATGCGGGTTGGTTAGTCCATTTTGCCATGTCAACTACACGCCTAATATAATTTCTCATATACTCCCACCACCATTAAAATAACATTCAAACCGCATTCTAGACCTAGTGGTCATGCAACTTCCAATTCCCACACTATACACTCTATGGCACTAGGTTGTGGACACCAGCACTAAAGCCCATTTTGTAAATGTAGCATTTTACAATAACTACCAGATGCTAAAATCCAAATTCTCTATGGACCAAAACATGTCTCCCAGAAGGGGGTGTAGGAAGTAGGATGGAGATGGACTACTTTATATCTGATCACGCCGATTGGTTTAATTTGTTTCTTTCATATAGATGCTTACTGTGCATATCACACTCTTTTGTGACCACTTTCTATCATCAAGATCTGTTCATGGCCGTTTCCTCATGTCCACTTGCCTTCAATGAACTATTAACAACACGTGGCTTCAATAAACATGTTTTGATTTGGTTTTTTTTTACCCCGCCTACTAGACAATATACTCCCACGCTGGGACCAAAATCCTCTTAAAACCTTACAAAAATTCAAAATATTTACCATTCTTCATTTACATCCGTTGGAGAGTGTTATTTATTCGCTCTAAACGGATTTACCTAAACCCGTTTTGTTCTAAACGGAAGTACCTACTTCCGTTCAGGGCTCTTCAAAAGTACCTATTTCCGTTTTACACTCAACAGAAGTAAGTAATTCCGTTTTCTACTTTTCGGAATTACATAATTTTGTTGTTCGTCCATTTGAAATTAATTTTTTTTTGCAGTGGCTCTTCAGGTCAAGGTCTTAGAGCAAATCCTGAGTAGGCTCCCAGTCAAGTACCTGATGCAACTTAAGTGTGTCTGTAAGTATTGGTTATTGCTAATCTCTACTAATAAACAATTCTCCAAGCAGCACCTTCAGATGTCAATCTAGTGTCATCACCTCATCACTCTCGGCCTCATGGATTATTACCCCCTCTCCTTCGTCTTGACAACGGTGACAACTGTCCCTCACCGACCCCCCCCCCCCCCCCCCAAACTTCAGCATCCTCTCAACAATCAGAATCTCTACCATCGCCTTGTTGGGTCTTGCGCATCATTTGTATTGTGATCGATAACAATTTTCCTCTTTTATGGAACTCTTCCATAAGAAAATTCAATCTACTGTCGGACTTACAAAATCCACATCAGAGAGAGTAGGCTTCACAGTATATGGCTTTTGGATATGATCATTTCACTAATAAATACAAGGTCGTTGCTGTTTATTGCTATAAATGTTATGATGAGTGTAGCCTGTTTTATGAAGCAGAAGTTAAGGTTTATTCAACAAGTACCAATATTTGAAAAACGATTGATCAGAAGTTCCCATGTCAAGGATTTGTCAATGGAACTGTTAATTGGATGTCATATGATAATGGTCGTCAACAGGTCATTGTTTCTCTTCATCTGGGGAACGAACCTTATGAACAGGTATTGTAGTTGGACTATGGGGATGTGGTTGTTTTGTATCAATCATTGAGTGTGTTGAGAGATTGTTTGTCCATCCTTGCTCATTGTAGGAATTTTGTTGATATCTAGGTCTTGAAGGAGTATGGTCATTGGCGGACCTACATATACATGAGGGGGTTCAAATGAACCCCCTGAAAAATAAAATTAGCACCAATACCTTAGGGAAAAATGTTTTTGCATCTCTTGAAAAATGTATTTTACACCCAAGTTCTTAGTTTTGCACCAAAGTTCCTAATTTTGCACCACTCTAATGCACCGCACTCACACAATCACTCACACTCTTATATTCTATTTAAAAAAAGTTTCTCTCTCTATCTCCTTCGATTCGTTCTTGTTCTTAATATCCTAATTTTGAATTTGTTAGTATTATTTAATTTGTAATTTGTGTTAATGCTATTTAATCAATTTGTATTTTGTGTTAGTACTATTTAGTTTATTTTGATTATTTTTGTCTATTTAATTTGAATTTTTTACCAACAACAGTTGATCTAAGTGGTAACTTGGAACCCATCGCAATGTCTCTGGTTCGAATTTTGTGGGTGTCAAAAACTCAGTTGGGAGGGGAGCACCACACAGACTGGAAAGTCGGATATACTGATGGTCAGCCAGGTCCTCCGGACTAGAATAGTCACCGACAAAGCCGGTGGATACTACGCACCAGTAATACGGTAACAAAAAAAGTCTATTTAATTTGAATTTGTTTTGTTTTTTTGAATATATTGATTTTTTTAGTGCTATTTAATTTGTATTTAGGAACTTATTAGTGCTATTTAATTTGTGTTGGTCTAGTGCAACACAAGTTGAATATAATAAAGTCTTCTTTTGAAGCTGACACTAGTTTTGTATGTGGCAACAACAACTGTAGAAAGAGTTTTCTCTGCTTTGAATATTGTGAAGAATAGGTTGCGTAGCCGGATGAGGGATACATGGATGAACGACTGTTTGATGACATACATTGAGAGTGATGTATTCAATAAAATTGACTGAGTTTATTATTCAACGATTTCAGAATATGAAATCACGTAGAGGACAATTATGAAATGTATAATTTATTTATTTAAATATATTATAGTTGCTTTTAATTATATTTTTAGCAAATTGTGTATTTAAAAAATTTGACACCCTTGACCTCGGGGTCCTAGCTCCGCCACTGAGTATGGCGTCAAGGATTCTTGGACCAAACTGTTCAGTGTGCTCACAGCAGATGTTGCTACTCAATTCGGTAACAATCTAATTCGAAATGCTAGAGCACTTTATGTTTCTGAGGACTCTGAAGACGAAGAGGTGTTATTGGAGCTTTTCTCAAGGTTATTTGTTTACAATTCTTTTTTTTGACAAAATTTGTTTACAATTCTAGTGATGGTACTTTTAAGATTCCAGAAATTGAACATCTTCAAAACATCAACATGACGCAGAGAGACGATGGGTGTTTGGTCCCAATTGTCTACGTTGAGAGTTTGATATCACCTTGTGATTAGTTCTGGGATGAATGTTTATTTATATTGTTGTTTGTTGTTTTATTTGTTGGATTGTACTATTTGAACTATTTTAGACTACTTTATTATATTAGACCATTTTCAACTATTTTATACTCATTTATTTTCATTGTTCTTTTATTATATTAGACTAGTTAAATTAAAAATTTGTTTTCATTGGTGCAAATAGACAAACTAAAAAAAGTAAAATCACATTGATGCAAACAGACAAACTAAAACATAAACAACAACAACTACAAATACATTTTTTTTAACTCCCGACCTTCCAGCATACAAACGGCATATAATCTCATTAACGCTCCGTTGAGTCTCAACGTACAGCTCCAATGGCTTACGATTCTGAAGCATGTCATGGATGTTCAACATGCTTCGTACGTGATCATCAGTCTTGATCCTCATGGACGAGAAGTAAATGCAGTCAACGTCTCTGCGATCCGGTTTGCGATAAGTGATACTAGTAACCTCACGGTCATCACCAATCAATTGAACTTTGAGCTCCATCTTATCTTTTAAAACGTTGAAGGTGTTGTCTTCGTGGAGCCTGCATAAAACAGGCTTTGGACATGAGAAGAAGACACCATCTTCTCACATGGTGATTTGACCGCCATGATGAATAGCTGTGAGTCTATTCTCGCTTGAGTACTGAATGGGACAGATGCTCATTTTGGATGGTGTGGGTGTGAAATAAGTAACTAAGAGTGAAATGTTAGTGTGAAAAGAATGAGGGTGAGTGTGGGTATTAATAGCAATCGCCAATGATTATCCATCGTTGATATTGTCGGTGCAATCTACACCGTTCAAAATATATTTGTTGGGGCACAGTTATTAATACGAACAAAAGTGGGTCGTTGATCAAAACTGGCAGTGGAATCGTGTTTGTTAAATTTTAATAAAAACGAATTTACCTATTAATAAAAAGATAAATTCGTTTTGAGAATTAACAAAATAGATTTATCTAGTAAATATGTAAATCCGTTTTTATAATGTTGTGAAGACGGAAATAAGATCGAATAAGGTAAATCCGTTATGTAAAATTTTTAAAAACGGATTTAAATTTATTTTTGTAGTTCCGTTGGCCTATTTTTAGGTTAAACGGATTTACCTACCATCAACATACTTCCATTTTGTTATTTGACCCGAAACGGATTTATGTTTGTGTTAGGTAAATCCGTTTTTAACATTTTTACCAGAGGTATTGTGGGAATAAAAAATTATGTGGGGGTAAAAAAAATCATTTGATTTGGGGCGCATCTAATAGGGACCTTTCAAAAAAGGTCCACTACTATTTTTAGTAAAAAATGAATTTTTAACAGCTGGCCCAAGAATTTAAATCTGCTCCGTACCCAAGGCAAGGATCGAATCCTCGACACTTGGTTAAAGGAGGATAAGCCCCAAAGACCAACTTTAATTGTTATAAAATAGTATGTAGCATACATTTTAATCTCTATCCCTCTCTCTCTCTCTCTCTCTCTCTCTCGGATTGGGAGGGTGAATATGCAATATTGTGTTTCAAATAGTATATGCAATATTGAAACTTTAAATAACTTTAAGGACCCAAAAAAAACCAACTTTAATGTAATAAAATAGTATATATTTTAATGTGTTTATATTTAATTTGATTTTTAATTACATATACTGGAAAGAAATCATAAATGATGTGAAATACTACTTTTTGTCTTTATTATAAAAAATGTCAAAATCATTAAGATTCAAGATTGACATGTATTAAAATGAGTTAAATTTAAATTAGTGATCGTATAAGTTAAATTTTATTCCAAAAATATCTTTACATTAAATGGCAGAGTGATCTAATTAGGGTTTCAGTAGTAAATCCAAACCAACCCAAATTCATTCCAAATTGGTATGTTTGATTTGAGCTTTTTTCGTGTTCCGGTCAAATTCAAACCAACCCATGATAGTTTGACTCAAGCAACTGATTTTTAAAAACAAATCTGCGAACCCGAGCCAACCCATACTAACTCAGTAGTTTTGCACTCTCCCTAAAGCCCCCTCCCTTCCAAACTCCCAAATAGACCTTAAAAGAAATGGTCATAGTAGTAATAAAAGGTTGTTGTATTCTTGTATCGGTTGTTTGAATGAGAGAGGACTAGAAGTTGAGGACATACAGAAGCATCTTCATTGTCATGGGTTTTGCAAGAGTTATACAAGATGGACATGACATGGTGAATTTTTAGGCATGCCAAGTTTTTTCCAAAGAGAGGAAGTTGATGTCGAAATGGTCAATCGACTAGAGGACATGATCTGTAATTTGGACAAGAGTGTTACAACGAACACGTTATATGATACTTTGTGAAATCACAAATATGTGTTTTTGTTTCCAAGGTCCACTAGTTTCACATAGTTGTCGGTCGTGTTAAGATTGGTTAATTAGCACTGATCTATACCTGAGATCGCTTTGTAGTAAAGCAGTTGAGGTCCAAGTCTTCTGTCGCTCGCTCTGCTGGTCGTGCTCCAAGGTGGTGAGAGCGGACGGGTGTACCTGCTAATACACTCCAACGCCCAAGTCAGGAGCGAACGAGTAAAATGCTAATATGAACGAATAGTCTGTGTACCTGACAATGACCGCAGTGAATGCTTATATAGCGCCCGAAATCTGCGTACGACCGTTGGATCGTGTACGGACTCACCAGTACCGTTGATCTGGTCTGTGGCTCTTAGATAACCTAATGGGCCGCTCTGCTTGCACTTTTTGTGGACCGAGCCTCGGCCCACTCTAGAACAGTTGCCCCCCAAGCCAAGGTCGTGCTAGGGACGGGCGTAGGCGTTAACAGACGGTCAACCTTTCTCTTTGTTATTTTGGTCGTTGATTTCTGACCACTTTTGGACACATGTCATCAGGCATGAGGCGACACTTTCTCGGTTTTGAGGAAGTCATTTATAATGCCTAGTAATTCGTGAAACGGCGGCGTCTGGTTATGATGATGTTTCATTTTTCTAGGCGCTTGCAGACGAAAGGTCGCGTCGTTCTGCCTTTCTGCCCTTTGGGCCTTATAAATACGTTTCCCCTACTCATTTCTTTTCTACTTTCCTCATTTCTTCCTCCAAGAGCGGGCTACCTTCTCGAGCAGAACGAGCTTCCTTCATCGTTACTCTGGCTAGGTGTTTGCCCGTCCCCGAGCTCCCTCTTAGGCATTTCTACTCTTCAGGTCGCCTTATCCTCCTCATTAAGGAGTATACTACCCTGTGCCCGAACTTTTCTCCTTCTCCTGGTAAGTTCCTTTATCTTTCCCAAATTTTGTTGCTTTTTCCTTTCTTTGTTTTTGCTTTTCGAGTGAGGAGGGGGTGTCAGGCTCGGGGTTGACCTTGTCGCCCCCTTCCGCGCGTCATCCTTTCCAAGAGATCCTGACTTTTCCCTCTCCTTGCAGAGCGGGGTACTGGTGCGGTCAAGTAGAATCGGCTTAGTCTTTCAGTCGCTCTTTCGATTGTTTGAATTTGATACTAAAAATGAGCGGATACACGTCCTCTGAAACTTTAACTTCTTCGACCGACTTTTCGTCCTCCTCTTCCGATCGTACTTCTTCATCCACTACTTTTGAGACCGGGCAAATACTCCACACTGATTTGCTTCAGGAGCGTTCGAATCAGGAAACTCCTTCTGTCCCACCCGTTCCCATGGATGATGCCATTCCAAAAGAGCGCGACTAGAATGATGCTTATGGTGAAGATCGCTCTTGGATTTCAATGGTCATACTTTCTCAGGCGTCCATCTTTCCTCCAGGGAATAATATGGTGCCTTATTATGAAGAATTAGTCGGTAATCCAGGGTGAGGGGTCGAGGGCGTTCCTCCCGAGGAAAATGCATTTGTGATTCCTACCACCCTTAAATTTATTATGTACACCAACGTGCTCCGCGACCAGAAGGTACGACCTCCTTTTACTTACTTCCAACGGCGCGTTCTACGAATGTTGGGGGTCGCTCCTTCCCAACTTCACTTCAATGCCTGGGCTCTGATCCGTTCCTTCGAGATGGTGATGGGCGCTCTTGACAGGGATGTCAACGGTCTCATCTTTTTTACTCTTTTCGAAGTTAGCCGCACCGTTGAGCAAAGAAGTGCTCCCAAGCGCTGGGAACAAGTTTCTTTGAAGACACGCCGGGGGACGGTTAAAATGTTCAAACCTTTTTGTGAATCTGCTAAACCATGGAGGAGGGCGTTTGTCTAGATCGTTCCTACCAGTGATGAAGTTAGTAAGTTTATTGGTTCTTCAGACGCTCAGGGGAACGTTACTTCGATGAAGTTCCCTCTTGTTTGGTCGCATTCCCACTATGATCGCGAACCCATCAAGTACAGAACTCAGAAGAGCCTCAATGACTATGACCTCGAGAGCTATCATATGTTGTGTACGCTTGCTACTTGGATGCCTGGTGGCATCTTTAAATGTATAGATTTTGCTCGTGTGACGACGATACAGCAAGCACAAAACAAACTTGGTGTGTCCCTTGGTTCGTTCTTGCTTGTATGTTTCAGCAGTTTCTAGTTTTTTGTTCTTTTCATAACCGTTCCATTTTCTTTTTGCAGCTGAAATGTCTGGCATCGGTTTTGAGTCTCTCTTAGAGAAAACAAAGGCTAGAAGGGTTAGAAAGGTTTCCTTTTCTGAAGGTGCTCCCAAGAAGATCCACGTTGAAGGTCATAAGAAATCTTCTACTCGCGAACCTGGGTCGTCTTCTAACTCTCAAAAGCGGGGAAGGGTGCAAGACTCCGCTGAGACTACTACGATCGATCTTGATCCTCCTCAGCCCAAGAGAATTAAGGAGAACCCATGGAGATCGCCCTTGGATTTGGACGATCTCAGGGAGACAGATTTTGAACGCCCTAAGGAAGACCCTCTTTTGTTCGTCGCGGAGATCACTAAGGATGCTTCTTCACAACTTGCTCGCTATAAGACTGAGGAAATAGAACGTCAAGCAGGTATTCTCCTCGCCCGTCAAAACTTACGGTTGGAGGGTGACCTCATAGATAAGACTAACAAGTATAAATCTGCACTTGGTCGTATCACATATCTACGAGCAGAGTTGGAGGCTGCTAAGGAAAAGCTTAAGGAAGTGGAGGTCGCTCTTCAACCTACTCAAGAGGCATTAGGTACGGTCACTGCTGAACGTGACTCGGCCTTAACAGCTAAGGCAGATGTTGAGATCAAGTTGGCCACCGAATCTGCCAATTTGATAGAGCAAACTACCAAGGCTACCAAACTGGAGGAGCAGGCGACAGGCTTGAAAAATGACCTTGAGATGGTGGAAAAAGAGAGAGATGAAATGGTTGCTGATCTAGAGCTTCTAGAGGAGAGGACCGTTGAGATCGCTCAAGAGCGGTTTGAGGAAGTCGTTGCTCCGATTCAATATTGCTATCCAAATTTGGAAATTGATCCTAAGATAGTGAACAATGACCACTTTCTGGTGAACGGGCAAATCATCCGTCTTGCAAAGCGGGATGAAAATGATAATATCGTGCAAGAGGAGGCGGTCATCTATAGTCGTTCAGGGAGAATAGTCTTTTGTGTTTCTTGTAATTTCTGTTTTTATCTTTGCTTTCTTTTGATCGGGGGCCTCTAGGCTGCCTTTTTTTGTTGTATTTTGACTAAATGAAACCCGTCTTCTTTCGGGCTAATTTAATACCAACTTGATTGTGTTTCCACTTCTGAGTTATTTCGAGTGATCCGCTCTTCCTCTCGCGTGAGTGATAATTCGAGTGGTTTGCAGGAATAAAACGGCTTACCAAGTTTCTTCTTTAGTTTTAGCCCGTTTATCATGCGCGACCGAGTCGAAGGTCGTTTGCTTTATTCTTAAGCTCGTTTAATTACCTTAGTAGTTTATCAAACTCGTTTTAAATTGAACTTACTAAAGGCATGATTCGATTTGTTGTTTAAGGTCGTTTAACAACTTGAAAAATAGTACTTGGTAACAATAAAAAGTTCTTCTTTATTGATGTACGAGCAGGCCTCAATAAAAAATCCCAGTGGGGAAAAAGAGCGTCCTACTCGTTCTTTATTCTCATAAATCACACTCCTTCATGCCCTACAAGGCAAGTGGGTCGATTTTGGTGGGAAGATCGCTCCCATCTTTTCTTAGTGATAAACTCCAATTTAGTTCATTTTTAGAGATATTTTTGGGTCAATTTTAGAGTAATTATATACTAATGATATAAGTCACTAACTTAATTTGCTCTTTATTTTACAGGAAAGGAAAAAATACATAAAAGTGCAAAAGTCATGTTTTTACCCCTATATATATATATATATATATATATATATATGTATATGGGTTGTCAATGAATTGAAAGAGGGGCCTTGAAAGAAGACAATAGGCCCACGGCCTATTGAGAATTGAGAAAGAAGAGGAACTTAAATAAAGGAGCAAAACTGACGTGGGGAGAAAGAAAGAAATCTTGGCTAATTATTTTAATGGGAATTACACAACCCTAGGAACCATCTAGTATAAAAGGGTTGCTGCACATGAAATAAGGGAGGCGGTACACACGTGAAGAGGGAGCCGCATACATTAGGAGGACCTGACGCAAACAATTGGAGTAAAGACCGAGGACAACAACGCGCATACAGTGACGGAGAGGGAGAGATTGGTTGAGTTTTGGGTACCTGTTCTTGACACCGTGAGAGAGCTTCGGAGCAGAATACAGAGACTAGTTACAGGATCAGAATTTACTCAATCTCCGGGTTATTTTTATATTCTGTAATTCATGACTTTATATTTTAATCCAATGTTCTTGAACACTATGGATAGCTAAATTCCTTTTCTAGGGTCTTAGGTGGATCTTGCTTGATTAGAGACCTTTTAATGTCTTAATTTTATTTTGAATTTCCAATGTTTATTCAATTAATATTATCCTATTGCTTTATTACATAATTAGGATTGACAACCTTTGCATGTTTATAATCAATTAGTTGATTAGCGACCGTACTACAACTAGTTGGTGGGCCTATAGGATAATTGAGACTATAATTAGAGAATGACCAAACTTTAATTTAGTCTTCCAATCATTCAACCTTTTTGTACTTCATGCTTTTCTTAAATTTAAATTCCAGCATGACCAAACTAGGATTAATTTAGGGAAAAGAATATTAATCACGAATGACAAAACGGATTAATAGGTTTAGTAAAGGGATTTGTAATTGAATAAAATAAGGGAATTCAGGTAAAATTAGACATAGAGGAATCGAAGCTAGCAAGTGAAACCGAGACCCTAGGCTTCCCTCCATTGATCGAACTTTTTAATTTTAATTCCAGTTATTTACTTCGTTTTATTTTAATTTCTAATACAACCAAACACTCGTTCGTCTAAATAATAATTAATCTTAAATAGTTTGGTACTTATTAGTTAATCCCTGTGGAGACGATATTTTTTATACTACTTCTGCAAGAGAGTACACTTGCTCTCAAGTGTGTTTTTAACGCAACGAGTTTTTGGCGCCGTTGTCGGGGATTAATTTAATAATATTAAACGAAAAAGATTTTTTATTGCTTTAGACCTTTTTTTATTTATTTCTTGTTCTACTTTGTTTCATTTTAATTTAATAAAAAGAAAAAAATATATTTATTTTAATTTTAGTTGCTAGTTTAATTTTTATTACTTGTGCATGCTAACCCGCTCCCAAGAGCCTATTTTGATTTTTGATCCAGAAATTGAACGAACTGCTCGAAGGATAAGAAAAGAGACAAGAGTGATGGCTGCCAATCCGAGAAGAACTCTTCGGGACTACTTCACTCCAACAGCAAATATCACTACAAGCATAGTCAATCCACCTATGCAAGCTACTAATTTTGAGCTCAAACCAAGCTTAATTCAAATGGTTCAGAATTCTACTATGTTCAGAGGTGCACCAACAGAAGACCCTCACACCCATCTTAGAAACTTCTTGAGGGTGGCAGACTCAGTAATTTGTAATGGTGTCCCTCCTGATGCAATTAGAGTGAGACTGTTTCCATGGTCATTGGCTGACAAGGCATCTGCTTGGCTAGACTCTCAACCTGCTGAGTCCATTACTACATGGGACCAACTGAAGCAGAAATTCTTGACCAAATACTTTCCTCCAGGTAAGACTACTAAGATTCGAGGTGCAATAATCAGCTTTGCTCAACTTGAGCAAGAATCTTTACATGAAGCTTGGGAAAGATTTCAAGACTTACTCCGAAGTTGTCCGCATCATGGATTTGAGAAGTGGCAATTGCTTGAATACTTTTGTAACGGATTATCTTCTCAAAATAGGGGAATTATTAATATGGCTTGCGGGGGCTCTCTAATGAACGGAGAACCTGCGACAGTATATGATTTAATTGCAGAGATAGCGGCCGATAATGCCCAATGGGAAACTAGTGACAGACACATTAAAAAATCAGCTGGGATGTACAAGGTTGACGATGACACTAGTGTTAATATAAAGCTAGAAGCTCTCTCTAAACAGGTTCAATCTTTGATGAAGGTACAAGCTCAATCTACTCCCATAGTTACCTCCACTAGTGACATCACAAATAATATCTGGGGAGGCCTAGCTGAAGAAGTCAACTATCTTGGTCAGAAGAAAAGTGAATTAAGGTCTGGCATGCAAGATTCTTTAGTTAGATACATGGAAAAGGTTGGACATCCATGCATGGGTGTTTTAGCCAATTACATGGACAGAACTGATGACAGGTTACAATCTATTGAAGATTTAATAAAAGCACAGGGTCGACCATCTGCTTCAACTGAGGATGCTAATTATGTTCAGAATTCTAACCGGGGCCAAAATGATCCTTATTCAAATACTTACAATCCAGGTTGGAGAAATCACCCGAATTTCTCATGGGGAGGACAACAAAAGGGGCAAAACTCAAATTCCTATAAGCCCCCACATGTGCAAAGGCAAGAGGAGAAGAAGTTAGACAACAATGATGTGTTGGGAAACCTGGAGGAAAACTTTAATGAGAAAATTGGAAGCTTGGAGGGAAAACTTGGAGATAGAATCGGAGCGTTGGAGGGCCAAATGGGAGCCATAGGTAGCCAACTGTCAAGCATCGTTACTATGTTATCTCAAAGGCCTCAAGGCTCACTACCTACCCAAACTGAGCCTAATCCAAGAAATGAGCATTGCAAGGCTGTCACTCTTAGGAGTGGCAAGGAGCTGGTTCAAGAAAACAATCAAGATAGGCGGGCGCCCGAGAAAGAAATACAAGCTCCTACTAAGGGGAGCACTTCTAAGGAAAGCAACAAGGAAAGGGAAAAATATGAGCAAGCAAAGGTAAATGTTCCTTATCCTCAAAGACTTAAAAATGAGCAGCATGATAAGCAATTTGTTAAATTTCTTGAAATATTTAGAAAATTGCATATCAACATTCCTTTTGCTGAAGCTATTGCTCAAATGCCTAAATATGCCAAATTTTTAAAAGAAATTATTTCTAACAAAAGGAAGTTAGAAGGCTTTGAGACAGTTAGGCTTAATGAAGAATGTTCTGCTATAGTTCTAAAAAAGCTACCACCTAAGCTTAAAGATCCAGGTAGTTTTACTATCCCTTGTACAATTGGTAACTCTCATTTTGAAAAGGCTTTATGTGATTTAGGAGCAAGTATAAATTTGATGCCTTTTTCTGTTTTTAGAAAACTTGGTTTGCAGGAACCCCATCCTACTAATATCACTTTGCACCTAGCTGATAGATCCATTGCCCACCCCCGTGGAGTGGTGGAAGATGTTTTAGTTAAGGTTGATAAGTTTATTTTTCCCGCTGATTTTGTTGTTTTGGATATGGAAGAAGATGAGGAAGTCCCAATTATTTTGGGGCGTCCTTTCTTAGCTACAGGTAAAAGTTTAATTGATGTACAACAGGGAAAATTGACTTTGAGACTTGGAGATGAGGAAGTTGTATTTCAAGTTTTGAACTCATTAAAAAATCCCTCATCATTTGCTTCTTGTAATTTTGTTCAAGCTAAGGATATTAATGATGTGGTTACCTCTGAAAGTTTTGATGACTTTAGAATTCAGGACCCTCTAGAAAAAGTACTTACTGTGCAGGGACTTGGCATATTGCAGGGTGGTGAGGAAGAAGAGTTCTTAATGTTTTTGCAGGCTCACCACCCTCAGAAAAATTGGAGTAACCATAGATTTGAGGAACTGGAATGGGGTGATACTCCAAATCCCAAACCTTCAATTGAAGAGGCTCCTGAGCTTGAATTAAAGCCTCTTCCTTCAAATGTAAAATATGCTTTCTTGCAACCCCCTTCCTCTTTGCCTGTGATTATTTCTGCAGATTTGATAGACACCATGGAGGATAAGCTTTTGAGGGTACTAAGAGCCAACAAAGAGGCCTTTGGTTGGTCTATTCATGATATAAAAGGCATTAGCCCCTCAATTTGCACTCACAAGATATATATGGAGGATGATTATCAACCTCGGGCACTACCTCAACGCCGCCTCAATCCTAACATGAAAGAGGTGGTCAAAAAGAAAGTGATTAAGCTTCTTGATGCAGGTATCATCTATCCTATCTCTGATAGTAAGTGGGTAAGTCCTGTTCAATGTGTTCCTAAAAAGGGAGGTACTACTGTTATGGAAAATGATAAAAATGAATTAATTGCAGTTAGGAAAATTACCGGGTGGCGTATGTGTATTGATTATAGAAAATTAAATGATGCCACCCGGAAAGATCACTTCCCCCTCCCCTTTATTGATCAAATGCTTGAGAGAGTGGCAGGTCATGATTATTATTGTTGTTTGGATGGATATTCCGGTTATTTGCAAATACCAGTGGCTTCCGAAGATCAAGAAAAAACTACTTTTACTTGCCCATATGGAACATTTGCATATAAAAGGATGCCATTCGGTTTATGTAATGCCCCTGCCACTTTCCAAAGATGCATGATGGCTATTTTCTCTGACATGGTTGAAAAATGCATTGAGATATTCATGGATGATTTTACTGTTTTTGGATCCTCTTATGAGGATTGTTTACATAACTTGAATTCAGTGTTGCAAAGATGCAGGGATACTAATTTAGTGCTCAATTGGGAGAAATGTCAGTTTATGGTGCAAGATTGCATTATTTTGGGACACAAGGTGTCTACTAAAGGCATTGAAGTTGATCCCGCAAAGGTTGAGGTAATTGCAAAGTTGCCCCCACCCAATTCTATTAAGGGGGTTCGTAGTTTTCTAGGCCATGCTGGCTTCTATAGGCGGTTTATTAAAGACTTCTCAAAAATTGCAAAGCCTATGACTGACCTCTTGGTTAAGGAGGCCACTTTTGATTTTTCTGATGCTTGTTTGAATGCTTTTAATTGTTTAAAGGAAAAATTAATTAGTGCCCCTGTTGTTGTTGCCCCCGATTGGTCGCTTCCCTTTGAAATTATGTGTGATGCTAGTGATACTGCTGTGGGGGCTGTTTTGGGGCAAAGAAAGAATAAGGTATTCTATACCATTTACTATGCTAGTCGCACTCTTGATGATGCTCAAAGAAATTATACTACCGCAGAGAAAGAGTTGCTAGCTGTAGTATTTGCATTTGATAAGTTCCGTCATTACCTTGTTCTTTCTAAAGTTATTGTTTATACTGATCATGCTGCTATTAGATATTTGCTTGGAAAACAGGATGCAAAACCCAGGTTAATCAGGTGGATTTTGTTGCTACAAGAGTTTGACTTGGAGATTAGAGACAAGAAAGGCTCAGAGAACTTTGTAGCTGACCACCTCTCAAGGCTCGACCATAGTGTGATGCAGGCCTCAAATGATGGGGAGATCAAAGAGGTTTTCCCTGATGAGAGACTTTTAGCTATTTCTACTATTCCTTGGTTCGCAGACATCGTCAACTACTTGGTGGGTAAGGTTGTTCCCCCTGATTTTTCCTTTCAGCAAAAGAAGAAATTAATTTCTGATGCTAGACACTACTTGTGGGATGACCCTTACCTATTTAAAGTTTGTGGAGATAAGGTAATTAGGCGTTGTGTGCCTATGGATGAGGTAACTTCTATCATTGAGCATTGTCATTCTAAAGAGGTAGGCGGCCACTTTGGCCCAAATAGAACTGCATATAAAGTCTTGCAATGTGGTTTTTATTGGCCTACTATATTTAAAGATGCTCATGATTTTGTGAAAGCTTGTGATAGTTGTCAACGGAGTGGCAATATTTCTAGCCGTCAAGAGATGCCCTTAAATAATATTTTGGTTTGTGAGATATTTGATGTATGGGGTATTGACTTTATGGGGCCCTTCCCTAAATCTTTTTCAAATCAATATATTCTTGTTGCTGTAGATTATGTGTCTAAGTGGGTGGAAGCTGTAGTCTTACCCACTAATGATGCTCGCGTGGTGGTGAAATTTTTAAAGAAAAATATTTTTTCCAGGTTTGGCACTCCCCGAGCCATTATTAGTGATGGTGGCACTCATTTTTGTAATAAACAATTTGAAAATCTTGTGAGCAAATATGGTGTCACTCATAAGGTAACAACTCCTTACCACCCACAAACTAGTGGGCAAGTTGAAATTTCAAACAGAGAGCTGAAAAGGATTTTAGAAAAGACAGTTAGTGCATCAAGAAAAGATTGGTCTTTGAAACTTGATGATGCACTATGGGCCTATAGAACTGCTTTTAAAACTCCCATTGGTATGTCTCCTTACCGTCTTGTTTTTGGAAAAGCATGTCATTTGCCTGTTGAATTAGAGCATAAAGCACTTTGGGCTTTAAAATTTCTAAACTTTGATGCTCAGCTTACAGGTGAAAATAGGTTGCTGCAGCTAGATGAATTGGATGAGCTCCGTCTAGGAGCCTATGAGAATGCCAAGTTATATAAGGAGCGGACTAAAAAGTGGCATGATAAGCGCATCCAGCAGCGTGAATTCCATGTTGGTGAGAAAGTTTTAATTTATAACTCACGTTTGCGTCTTTTTCCAGGAAAGTTGCGCTCAAGGTGGTATGGACCCTACACTATTACTCAGGTTTTTCCGTATGGAGTTCTTGAGGTATCTCATGAAGATGGTACCACTTTTAAAGTCAATGGTCAGGGTGTGACGCATTTTGAGGAAGGGTTACTCCAAGTGAGCTATGTCACTGCCCTCAAGGATTGACCCTATTACCGTCAGGCTCGGGACGTTAAACAAGCGCTTCGCAGGAGGCAACCTGTGTTTTATTTCCTCTTATTTTTATTTTGTTTTGTCTTTTTTAGGAATTAGCTCATTTTGCAAGCTCTTTCAGGGAAGTCACTCTTACTCTCTCTCTCTCTCTCATTTATTTTCTTTTGTTTCTATTTGATCATTTTGCATTGAGGACCATGCTTCATGCTAGTGTGGGGGAGGATAGTTTATTTTGTCACTTAATCTCTATTAATGCACATACCCACCATATATGTTGATAGCATTTTTTCTGGCCTGTTTTAAATGACTTATGCTTCAAATTGAAAAAAAATAGAGATTTTGCCTTTAGGGGATCCCATAATTAATTTACTTGACAGACTTGTGCTTAATTGTAACTGTGAGGATGTCCTTAGGAAGCTGATAATTAGCATTTGTCCCTCTTGAGTACTTTTTGTGAACTAGCTTCTAAATGTGAGATCTGAGCCTTCATAAGGGGATTGATACTAAATCATAAATTTTTACCCCATTTCTTTCTATGAGTGTGTTTCCCAACTTGCTACATTCTACAACTTGTCTTTTGACCGTTTCAAGGCGAAAATTGATTTGCATCATGTAAAAAGATTTGGGGATTTAGGTATTTTTCTGGCCTCAGAGTTGCTTGATGAATTTATCCCTTAGTTGCCCCCTTTGAGCCTATTTGTTATATTTTTTCTTTGGTACCCAGATATAGTTTTTTCTTTTTTTTTGTGGTAACCATTTGAAATTGAATGTGGAGCAACTATTGAAAATTACAATCTCGTTCTATATTTTAGCTGTCTGTGTTGTCAGGACTGAAATTCTGTCCCATACTATTAGTTGTCTATCTTGTTAGGATGAAGGGAAAAGAAGAAGTGAATCATGTCTTACAAAAATTTTCATACAAAGGAAAGAAAATAGGAGTTATCATATACTTACCTTTTCCTCCTATGAAAAAAAAAGTGAAAAAAAGAATTGAATTATCTACTCAAGAAAGAGCCAAAGGGCACATCAAACGAATGAAAGAGCCAAAGGGCAAACCCCAAAAAAAAAAAAAAAAAGAGTCGACTCAATAGCAAAAAAAATAATGAAGAAATAGAAGTGAAATTAGTTTGGAGTTTGAACAAAAATTGTAAAATAGATAGGAGTTCCATATTTGGTTTCAAAGGTTACTATTTGCTTCTTGTTTTTAGCCCTTTGATTATCCCTTTCTTCTTGTTTCCTACCTTGCATGATCACCGTTGGCCCCATTACAACCCATGAAACCCCATATTTTGCATGCATGTGAACTATTTAGTGGAGATTTGGTCAAATTACAAGCTTATGGTAATGTGCACTTTGTTGAAACTTGAGTGTATATTTCCCTAGTCCCTAAATATTTAGAGAGATTGTGAGCGAGTGCCCTTGTTCACAGAAATGTATTCTTTAAGGACTTGAGCCTCTAATTGGGCAACCTTTTGACACCTCATATGTGCTATATTGTATATTGTCTGTCATTGTGCTTCTAATTTTGGATCTCTTATTTGGCTTTCTCTATTACTTCTTTGAAAAATTCATTGAGCCAGAAAATTTGCTTGAGGACAAGCAAAAGTTAAGTGTGGGGGAGTTGATAAACTCCAATTTAGTTCATTTTTAGAGATATTTTTGGGTCAATTTTAGAGTAATTATATACTAATGATATAAGTCACTAACTTAATTTGCTCTTTATTTTAAAGGAAAGGAAAAAATACATAAAAGTGCAAAAGTCATATTTTTACCCCTATATATATATATATATATATATATATATATATATATATATATATATATATGGGTTGTCAATGAATTGAAAGAGGGGCCTTGAAAGAAGACAATAGGCCCACGGCCTATTGAGAATTGAGAAAGAAGAGGAACTTAAATAAAGGAGCAAAACTGACGTGGGGAGAAAGAAAGAAATCTTGGCTAATTATTTTAATGGGAATTACACAACCCTAGGAACCATCTAGTATAAAAGGGTTGCTGCACATGAAATAAGGGAGGCGGTACACACGTGAAGAGGGAGCCGCATACATTAGGAGGACCTGACGCAAACAATTGGAGTAAAGACCAAGGACAACAACGCGCATACAGTGACGGAGAGGGAGAGATTGGTTGAGTTTTGGGTACCTGTTCTTGACACCGTGAGAGAGCTTCGGAGCAGAATACAGAGACTAGTTACAGGATCAGAATTTACTCAATCTCCGGGTTATTTTTATATTCTGTAATTCATGACTTTATATTTTAATCCAATGTTCTTGAACACTATGGATATCTAAATTCCTTTTCTAGGGTCTTAGGTGGATCTTGCTTGATTAGAGACCTTTTAATGTCTTAATTTGTATTTTGAATTCCCAATGTTTATTCAATTAATATTATCCTATTGCTTTATTACATAATTAGGATTGACAACCTTTGCATGATTATAATCAATTAGTTGATTAGCGACCGTACTACAACTAGTTGGTGGCCTATAGGATAATTGAGACTATAATTAGAGAATGACCAAACTTTAATTTAGTCTTCCAATCATTCAACCTTTTTGTACTTCATGCTTTTCTTAAATTTAAATTCCAGCATGACCAAACTAGGATTAATTTAGGGAAAAGAATATTAATCACGAATGACAAAACGGATTAATAGGTTTAGTAAAGGGATTGGTAATTGAATAAAATAAGGGAATTCAGGTAAAATTAGACATAGAGGAATCGAAGCTAGCAAGTGAAACCGAGACCCTAGGCTTCCCTCCATTGATCGAACTTTTTAATTTTAATTCCAGTTATTTACTTCGTTTTATTTTAATTTCTAATACAACCAAACACTCGTTCGTCTAAATAATAATTAATCTTAAATAGTTTGGTACTTATTAGTTAATCCCTGTGGAGACGATATTTTTTATACTACTTTTGCAAGAGAGTACACTTGCTCTCAAGTGTGTTTTTAACGCAACACTTAGTCCATCGCTTTTCATTGCGACTTCTATTTCTTGTGCAACTTTCTTACTCTTTTCCTTCAGACTTAGGAGAAACGCTCATTTTGCGGATAGTAGGTCGGCTTGAATAGTGGCGATTTCCCCATTCTTGGTGTAGAACTTCATTTTAAGGTGAACCGTGGATGGCACGGCTTCTAGTCGGGCTAGGGTCGGTCGACCAATAATGCATTGATAAACCGATTTGCAAGGTAGCACGATGAAGTCCGTTCTGACCGTTCTACAAAGAGGTTTGTTCATAGCATCATCTCCAAAGGTCACCATTAATTCCAGTCGTCCAATTGGAGTTGTTGAGGCTCCATTAAAACCAGTCAAGACCGTTCCTCTGTAGGGCCTTAGATCGTCCTTTGAGATTTTCAACACGTCCAATAAACCTTCAAAAATGATGTCCGCCGAGCTTCCTTGATCGACCAAGATTCGTCTAACTTCCATGTTCGCCATCACCGCAACTATTACAAGTCGTACTTCGTTGTTGGGCGTTCCATCTATGAGATCTTCGTCACCAAACGAAATAGAGGGTCTTTGAGAGGGTGGTCTTGGGGCGGACGTAGAGGCAATGCTTAGAATCTCGTCCCATCTTCTCTTGACCGATTTTTTGGACGATGCGTCGGTGGGTATTCCCCCAGAAATAACCATTGCAACTGCCCGTCCTCGCGACTTTCGAGTATCCACTACCTCTTCCTCGTCGTCCTCTTCGTCAACGACTTTGACTGTTTCTTCTGTTCGTGTTTTACCCCTTCTTGGTGAGCGGTCTTCTTGCTTTTCTCCTCGCGCCTCAGCTTGTTCTCCCTTTAGATATTGTGTCAGCTTTCCTCTTCTGATCAAGGCTTCTATATCGTCTTTGAGGGCCATACAGTTGTTAGTATCATGCCCGTTGCTTTTGTGGTATCTGCAGTACTTTTTGGTGGGTTGCTGCCCTTCCTTAAGGACGAGGGGTTCCGGCCTCTTGATGTCTCTGAATTCTGCGTTTGCACACTCGTGCAGAATGTTCGCGATTGAGGTATTTAATTTAGTGCGCTCAGAGAATTTTTTAGTTCTGTTATCCTTGTTTGCTCGGGCATGGGTATAATCTTCCTTATCCCTTCGATCGTTCTCCGCCCTTGGTTGTTGATTCATGCCCGCTTCCGCAGCTTCAATGGCAGATGTCCTTTCTTCATAATTCATGAACCTTTGTGATCGCCTTAGGAATGTTTCTAAGTCTCTGGGGATATGGAGTCCCACTTCTACCTCCAAACGGCTTCCTCGCAAGAGACCCGTTCTTAAGAAAAATAACCTTTGGTTATCATCTAGGTGCCTTACTTGGTCGGCTTCTCGGTTAAATCGTTCCACATAGCTCCGTAGGGATTCGTTGTGTCCTTGCCTGATGGCGATCAAAACATCTTGAGATTTAGGCTAGATCCTTCAGGTTGTTAAGCGAGCAGTGAATGTTCTGGCCATTTGTTCCCAAGAAGAAATGGTGTTGGGTTTTAGCTTAGTGAACCATTCCAAGATCGACCCTTCTAGGGTAAGAAGGAAAATCTTGCATTTTACTGGCCCGGGTGCTCCTCGATATTTCATCGTGATATCAAAATGTTTTAAGTGGGCATCAGGGTCCTTCATGCCATTGTACATGTGGAGACCTGATGGAGGTTTCTGCAACGAATGGGGTATGCGATACTCGTCAATTTCTCTAGTGTACGGTCCCAAACTGTGATCTCCTCTTTCTTTCCGACGAGGTCGTCCCTCCTTATAGTGACCTCCGTACCCGCGCTTAGGTTTGCTCGAGTATTCTTTTGATCGATTAGTGAATCGCTCATTAGATCGACTTCGTGATGGGGTGGGCGAGTTGGTCGACCCAAAGGAAGATTCTTGATCAGAGGACTCTTCAGGCCAGTATGTGTAATCAGAAGGCGACGGAGTCCCCCTGGTGGCGAGCTCCCTCCTCCTCGTCCCCTCCTCGGGGTTGGAGACCGACGGACCAAGTGTCAGCGCGGAGGTGATCGGTTTGCCCGTAATGCCGAGGTGCCTTCCCGTGGAGGTCGTCTCTCCGGAGCGGTGTGAGCTCGCCTTGAGGCAACCTGATCTTCTAACTGCGTGAGTCAGTCGTTATTTTGATTTAGCGTTTGATTACGGTCGTGTAGTAGCCCTCGCAATTTGTTGACCAGGTCTGCGGGTAGCTCGACCATCACTTGCTGTGTTGGGACGGTACTGGGACCTGCCACATTAGTGTGAGGCGGTTGAGTTGGGATTTCGACCGCGCTCTGAAGTCGAGTTGGAATTTCAGCCACGCTTTGGAGTCGCGTCGCAGCCATTGGTCGGCCTAGAGCTGCCTTTGGTGGCATCGTAAACGGAGGTGGAAAGCGCGCCGGCTCCCACTGTGGTCGCCAACTGATCTGTACCTGAGATCGCTTTGTAGTAAAGATGTTGAGGTCCAAGTCTTCTGTCGCTCGCTCTGCTGGTCGTGCTCCAAGGTGGTGAGAGCGGACGGGTGTACCTTCGAATACACTCCAACGTCCAAGTCAGGAGCGAACGAGCAAAATGCTAATATGAATGAATAGTCTGTGTACTTGACAATGACGCAGTGAATGCTTATATAGCGCCCGAAATCTGCGTGCGACCGTTGGATCGTGTACGGACTCACCAGCACCTTTGATCTGGTCTGTGGCTCTTAGATAACCTAATGGGCTGCTCTGCTTGCGCTTTTTGTGGACCGAGCCTAGGCCCACTCTAGAACAAGCACGAAGACAAAAAAAGGGTGGGCTGACAAAAGCTTCATTGAATTGCTTAAGTTGTTGAAAGACATGTGTTGCGTTAGAAACACACTTAGAGCAAGTGTACTCTTTCGCAGAAGTAGTATAAAAGAATATCGTATCCACAGAGATTAATTAACAAGTACTAAACTACTTAAAATTATTTATTGTTTAGACGAGTGAATAATTGAGTTGTAATTGAAACAATGAAATAAAAAGTAAACAATTATCAAATAACAAAATGCAAGATTTAATAGATGGAGAGAGAGGTCTAGGGTCGCGGTTTCACTTGCAAGCTTCAATTCCCCTATGTCTAATTCTACCTGAATTTCCTTATTTTATTCAATTACCAATCCCTTTACTAAAGCTACTAATCCGTTTGGTCATTCGCGATTAATATTCTTTTTCCTAAATTAACCCTAGTTTGGTCATGCTAGAATTTAAATTTAAGAAAAGCATAAAGCACAAAAAGGTTGAATGATTGGAAGACTAAATTAAAGTTTGGTCATGCATTAATTATAGCCCCAATTATCCTATAGGTCCACCAACTAATTGCAGTACGGTCGCTGATCAACTAATTGATTATGAACATGAAAAGGGTAGCTAATCCTAATTATGTGATAAAAACAATATAATAATATTAATTGAAATAAAAACAGGAATTCAAATAAGAAATTAGAACATAAAGAGGTTTCTAAACATGCAAGATCCACCTAAGACCCTAGACGAGAACTTAGGTGTCCATAATAATAAAGAACAATAAAAGAAAAATAAGGTTCATGAATTACAGAAATAAGAATAAACCGGAAATAGAGAAAGTCTTAATCTTTGTCTTTAAAGCTCTTTCACGGTGCTGAAAAACTCTTCTCTCCCTCCATAGCATTCCGTAGCGTTTGTGTAAATATTGTTTGTTTATGTGGTGTGTGGCTCCCCCATTCACAATTGAAGCTCTCCTTTTATATTAGTTCCTTTTCTTTCTCTCCAAGCAAAGGATCAAGTCAAGATTGCTTCCACTTTAATTGCAAGATATGCCAATCCCTAAATATTAGGATTTAGATCCTTCCTAAATATGTGTTGCTTGCTCTCCACTCCATGCCTCTTTCTTTCTCTCCAAGTCACATGTGCATCACTTTTAATTGAAATCTCCAAGAGGATCTTCTTCTTTTTATCACTGTGGGCCTTCTTGCATTAATTGACTTTGGGTTTGTTTTCTTTTATTTATTAGTCTTTCTTCTAATTTCAGTCCATATTTGTGTCATTTTTCTTTTTCTACCTTTCTGCAAATATAGAGTAATTTAAGTTAATTATTTATTTAATCAATAATAATTACTCTAAAAATGACTCAAAAACATCTCTAAAAAATGCACTAAATTAGAGTTTATCAACTCCCCCACACTTAACTTTTGGTTGTCCTCAAGCAAATTTCTAGCTCAATGAAATGTTCAAATAAGTAATAGAGACAACCAAATAAGTGATCCAAAATTAGAAACACAATGATAGACAATAGACAATATAGCGCATATGAGGTGTCAAAAGGTTGCCCAATTAGAGGCTCATGTCCTTGAAGAATACATTTATGTGAACAAGGGCACTCGCTCACAATCTCTCTAAGTGTTTAGGGACTAAGGAAAATATACACTCAAGTTTCCACAAAATGCACATTACCATAAGCTTGTAATTTTACCAAATCTCCACTAAATAGTTCACATGCATGTAAAAGATGGGGTTTCATGGGTTGTAATGGGGCCAAGGGTGAAATCATGCAAGGTAGGAAACAAGAAGAAAGGGATATAATCAAAGGGCTAAAAATAATAAGCAAATAGTAACCTTTGAAATCAAATATGGAGCTCCTATCTATTTTACATTTTTGTCCAAACTCTAAATTAATTTCACTTTCATTCTTCATTCTTCTTTTTCTATTGAGTCAACTCTTTTTGATTTGCTTTTTTTTTCTTAAGTAGACTCTTTTTTTTGGATTTGCCCTTTGGCTCTTTCATTCTTTTGATTTGGCCTTTGGCTCTTTCATTCTTTTGATGTGCCTTTTCCTCCTTCTTGCATTTTTTTTTGTAGGAGGAAAAGGTAAGTACATGAAAACTCCTATTTTGTTTCCTTTGTATGAAAATATTTTTGTAAGCACATGATTCACTCCATTTTTTCACTTCATCCTGACAAGATAGGTAATAAAGCATAGGACGAAATTTCAGTCCTAATAATATAGACAGCTAAAATATAGGACGAAATTGTAATTTTCAATAGTTGCTCCACATTCAATTTCAAATGGTTACCACAATCAAAAAAGAAAAAATTATATCTGGGTACCAAAGAAAAAATATAACAAATAGGCTCAAAAGGGGCGACTAATGGATAATTTCAACAAAGAACTCTGAGGCCAGAAAAATCCTAAATCCTCAAATCTTTTTACATGATGCAAATCAATTTTCACCTTGAAACGGTCAAAAGACAAATTCTAGAATGTAGCAAATTGGGAAACACACTCATAGAAAGAAAAGGGGTAAAAATTCATGATTTAGTATCAATCCCCTTATGAAGGCTCAGATCTCACATTTAGAAGCTAGTTCACAAAAAGTACTCAAGAGGGACAAATGCTAATTATCAGCTTCCTAACGACAACCTCACAGTTACAATTAAGCACAAGTCTGTCAAGTAATTTAATTATGGGATCCCCTAAAGGCAAAAACTCTATTTTTTTTTTAATTTAAGCACTATTCATTCAAAAACAAGCCAGAAAAAATGCTATCAACATATATAGTGGGTATGTGCATTAATAGAGATATAGTGACAATATAAACTATCTTCCCCCACACTAGCATGGAGCATGGTCCTCAATGCAAAATAATCAAATAGAAACAAAAATAAATAAATAAATAGAGAGAGTAAGAGAGACTTCCCTGAGAGAGCTTGTAGTTGGAGCTTATTCCTAAATTCAAAACAAACCAAAAGCAAAATAAAAATAACTGAAAATAAAACACAGGTTGCCTCCTACGAAGCGCTTCTTTAACGTCATGAGCCTGACGATAGTTGGTGCTCAATCAGGCGGCTCTCCAAGAGCAAATTTTACATCTAGCGCAGTGCACCTTCTTAGTTTTCTAACCATGTGGTTGATATTGTTCTTTCTTTTTCCAAGTGGTGGTTGAACTTCGAAGAATTGAGGATTTTTAATTTTACCTCCACTTACCACTATGCTAGGATCCTGCAAAATAAGAATTTTTTCCAAAAGGTCCTGCATCTTTAAATCACTAAAAGTATTAGGTTCAACCACATTATTGATAAACTCCAATTTAGTTCATTTTTAGAGATATTTTTGGGTCAATTTTAGAGTAATTATATACTAATGATATAAGTCACTAACTTAATTTGCTCTTTATTTTACAGGAAAGGAAAAAATACATAAAAGTGCAAAAGTCATATTTTTACCCCTATATATATATATATATATATATATATATATATATATATGGGTTGTCAATGAATTATGTATATGGGTTGTCAATGAATTGAAAGAGGGGCCTTGAAAGAAGACAATAGGCCCACGGCCTATTGAGAATTGAGAAAGAAGAGGAACTTAAATAAAGGAGCAAAACTGACGTGGGGAGAAAGAAAGAAATCTTGGCTAATTATTTTAATGGGAATTACACAACCCTAGGAACCATCTAGTATAAAAGGGTTGCTGCACATGAAATAAGGGAGGCGATACACACGTGAAGAGGGAGCCGCATACATTAGGAGGACCTGACGCAAACAATTGGAGTAAAGACCAAGGACAACAACGCGCATACAGTGACGGAGAGGGAGAGATTGGTTGAGTTTTGGGTACCTGTTCTTGACACCGTGAGAGACTGGTTACAGGATCAGAATTTACTCAATCTTTGTCTTAATAAGAATAAGAATAACCCGAAAATAGAGAAAGTCTTAATCTTTGTCTTCAATCTCCTTCTTTTACTCCAAAGCTCTTTCACGATGCCGAAAAACTCTTCTCTCCCTCCATAGCGTTTCCGTAGCGTTTGTGTAACTATTGTTTGTTTATTTGGTGTGTGGCTCCCCCATTCACAAGTGAAGCTCTCCTTTTATATTAGTTCCTTTTCTTTCTCTCCAAGCAAAGGATCAAGTCAAGATTGCTTCCACTTTTAATTGCAAGATATGTCAATCCCTAAATATTAGGATTTAGATCCTTCCTAAATATGTGTTGCTTGCTCTCCACTCCATGCCTCTTTCTTTCTCTCCAAGTCACATGTGCATCACTTTTAATTGAAATCTCCAAGAGGATCTTCTTCTTTTTATCACTGTGGGTCTTCTTGCATTAATGGACTTTGGGTTTGTTTTCTTTTATTTGTTAGTCTTTCTTCTAATTTCAGCCCATATTTGTGTCATTTTTCTTTTTCTACCTTTCTGCAAATATAGAGTAATTTAAGTTAGTTATTTATTTAATCAATAATAATTACTCTAAAAATTACTCAAAAACATCTCTAAAAAATGTACTAAATTAGAGTTTATCAACATGCTTTCATAAAGTAACACTTTTCTGAAATGTAACTATGAGGTGGTGAAAATATTGTGTTTCATGGGTATGAAGTATAAAATGCATGCATCTTCTAATGATTTCATATTGTACAAGAAAGAATTTGAAAAGATGCATGTGTGCCTCAAGTGTGGGGTATATTATTTTATCGTTTGGAAGTTTATTTCGAGGCAAATTTTGTTGTCTAAATAATTTTTAAAAAAAAATCACTTTTTGAGATGTGCACGCTAGCAAAAACCGGTGTCAATAATCTCATTCATTTTCTAAAGCAAGGAGAAATAGGTTGGGCAAAGTATATTGGGACATTTTCTATTCATGGTTCAAAAGTACGACTATTAGCTAATTAAGTCAACAAAGCACAAAGAAATGATACTCATAGTAATGTTTTAAGAATCCGGCTGAACCATATTTAATTGGGAATTATTCAATTTAACAATTATTTGAACCTCATTTGAACGACGGTCTGGTTTAACTGCTTAGATTCGAATTGAACTACGAGGAAACCATTTCTACTGCTTATCTACTCCGTTGAACCATTTGAATTGATTATTTTTACTTTTTAGTTATTTTTCATTACAAATATAATGCATTTTATTTATTTATTAATAATCCTTTTCAACCATGACTCAATTACCCCGCAACAAAGGCAAGAGAGAAGGAGAGAAAAACTTCGAGCCAACCCCAATCGAATATGTAGAAGGCCTCTACGAAGGGTAGGGAAAGACTTTGGGGGAGAATCCTTAAAAAAGGCACATCGGTCAAGAGGGTTGTGGAGTTAAAGAAAGGGAAAAGCCACTCTCTGGACCCATAAGGGAGTGTGTCATGTTTAGATGGCCCATACTTCGTACAACCCCCCACTACTCAGTGGATACCCTCTCCCCTTATGAAATGACCAAAATACCCTCACTAAAATTCTAAAATTCCAGACTTATCCACCCCTCACACCCCTCCTCCTAAACACCCCCTAAACCTCATTACTCTCACTCCACACCCTCGCATCAATCTAACCTCTCTAGCTGAAATCTTCCTCCTATTATCATCAATATTACGGTATGTAGCATATCTTCCCATTCTCTTGGTTTTTTCGCGCATTTTCGTTCATTTTGGTGTTTTCTGTGTTCTGAAATCGAGCTAGGTTAGGACCTACAGCGTCCGAACTGGTTCGACCAACCGTGCGTCGAACTAGTTCGGACAACCGTGCTCTGAATTGGTTCGTTTGGTGTGCGTCCGAACCTACCTGTTGCACAGATTATGCAGAAACTCAGTTTTTTAACAACTATGTTTGATTTTATTCCAATTTTTTAGGTACTAATATGGATGAAAGTGGCTCTCCTCAAGCTGATTCAATTGTTGTGGACCATACTAGTTCATTCCAAACCGATCAAGTCTTTGCTACTCGTGATGACTTGCTTGTATATGTTCGTTCTGTTTCGCGTACTCTTGGGATGGTTATGTCATCAACCGATCGGACAACGGACAGAGGTCAGGGAAAATATTCTGTGAACTGGTTTGTGAAAAGGCAGGAAAATACAAGCATGCTGATATGGTCCCTACGAGGAGTAGAAAATGTTGTTGCAAGTTTCGACTAAAGGGAAAGTTTATCAAAAAACTTGGTGGATGGGATATTGACTGTTATGTGTGGAACACGTAACCACACATTCATGTCTTACGGTGAAGGTCATCCACATAATAACAGCCACTTGAATCTCAAACAAATACACAACGCGCGTTCAAGTTTACGATCAAATAGTCGTCAGGGTAGGACTGAACTCCAACAGTTGGTGACTTATTTGGAGCGTGATAAATATGTGTATTGGCACAGAGTTGAATATGGGACTGAGATTGTCAAAGACATGTTTTGGGCACATCCAGACTCGATTGAGCTTTTGAATACATTTCCTATTGTCTTGCTGATTGATTCCACGTACAAGACCAATTGTCGGTGTCACATCAAGCAAGCATACTTTCTCTGTTGCATTTGCTTATGTCACTTGGGAGAAGAAGCATAATTTTGTATGGGTTCTTGAAAGACTGAGAGGATTGATTAAAAGACCGGAAGATTTGCTAAAGGTCATACTTACTGACTGTGACACACCTATTATGAATGCTTTGGCGATCGTTTTTCCAGAATCCGCAAACTTGTTGTGCCAATTTCACATAAAAAAGAATGTCAAGGCCAAGGTTAGGATGTACATCCATCCCGTGGTTGCTATTGAGAGTGACGAAGAGCGTCAGATGGAGCGAGTTGACGAGGTGATGGAAGCATTCCAAAAAGTTGTCCATGCGAAGATGGAGGATGCGTATGAGTTGGCTTTGGAGCAATTTGAGGGTATAAGTCAACCATTTGACAACTTTGTTGCTTATGTGAAGAAGCAGTGGACCACCCCCCATAAAGAGAGATTTGTAAAAGCATGGATAAACTGTCATATGCACCTCGGTAACACCACCACCAACCGAGTGGAGTCGGCGCACTCATCTTTAAAGAAGGTTTTGCATGACAGTAGGGGCGATTTGTGTAAGTGTGGGATTCGGTTGATGAAATGCTTAGGGTACAACATGGTGAACTTAAATAGTATTTTGAGATGAGCCTAAGCAGAGTCAAATATAGTCATTGGAGCAAAATTTATGACAACCTAAAGGGTTTAGTTTCTTCCAATGCGATGGACCATATTGGCAATAAGTTTCTGTCCAGAAAACTAATTTTTTTGTCTAGTAACAGACAGGTACGGACCACCGTGGGCTGAACCAGTTCGGTCAGTGAGTGTCCGAACCTACCAAAATCATCAACGTTTGAACCACACACCCCCTCACATGGTTCGGTGGAGCATCGTACGAACCGGTTCAGATTTGGACCAACCAAACCGTGTTTTTTCTATACTCGGTGGAGGTACCATCAAACCTGTTCAGGCAACCGTGCGCCGAACCCTACATTTTTACAACATCCACCTGCGTCTCACGTGAGGGCAATTTGAGAATATACAAAAATTGCATGAAGTATGACCCGTTTAGATTGGCGGTATGCGATGGATTAGAATTGAAGGAAATGAAATGAAATGAAAAGTGTCTATTAAATGGATATTAAAACAAAATAATGGAATAGAATGATGAGGAAGGATATCGGCTCTATTGCTTACCCTTAATTTTGACCCCCTCCAATTTGGTCATAATTAAGATGGAATGACTCATCAACTTAATTTTACCATTATGTTTTTACTATTGTATCTTTACTTCCACATAATAATGTTTTTAAATAAAGACAAAAATGAAATAAAAAAGTTTGTTTTTTTTTTCAATGAGAAATTTGTTCCATTCCGTCATAAACTACTCAAACAATGGAGGAGAATCCATTTCACTATATTCCGCCCTACTCAATTTCGTTCTATTCTGCCTATAGGAAATATTCATTCTTTTAATAGGCCAATGCTTAAGCCGGGTTAAACAGCCCTTTTTCATTTCAAAGTTCAAATTCCAGTTTAAAAAATGATAAATTACACGAATGGGAAGAATAGTGTTCCACATGGCACATTTACAGTATGATAATTAGTATCTAGAAATAGTTTATCAAACTTGCACCAGATTTGACGTACGTGGTCTATAAAACAATGATAGAGTATATATTCTTGATGATGATATTTTATTGCAAAACTTGCAAAATTGAATTAGTTCAGCTGCTCTACAGTCATGTACCACAATTCCTCTGAATCTTTCACACGTCCTTGTGCCATTTCTTCTGCTGTGCATGTGTGAAAAACAGTAAGCCAAAAGCTTCAACTATTGAATACTCTATTCTTCAAAACCTTCTCTGCTTCAGATACACTCAAATGCCTAATACCATTTTCCTTCAACCATCTCTTCCCCCCTGCTATACAATCTTGCACTCTTTTTTCATCCATCTTCAACAACTTAAGACCTTCATTTGCTTTTGGAAAAAATCCTTCAGGCCTCAAACACCATGCCCCAAATACCCCAAATAGGACATCTAAGTCACTACCAAATCTTTCAACACCACCATTATGAAATTTTACATTGCTTATGAGAATACCATTAAACATTAACCGATCTATTCCTGCTGCTAAACTTCTCCAAACCCCAACAAAATCCCTACTATTTAAAGCTTCTTCTACCACCGACATGTTACCTCGCAGATAATCCAAGGCCTCTATTAGAGTCCTTGACACAGTCCATCCTTCTTCACTCTTTTGCCATTGTTTTTTGTTCTTCATATAATCTCGAGACCGAGCATCAAATCCTCTCAAAATAGCTAGAGATATCTTTTCAACCCACTCTGTTCTGAACTCTTCTAACTTGTTGATCTCGTCATCAAAGATAACTCTATTGGAACTCTCTGGCAACTCTTCATCATCGCTATCTGTGTTTCTACGTGATTCCACTTTATCATCAGCATCCACCTCCATCTCAAGGAAAAAGATATCCTCAGACCATTCTTTTAAAACAGATTCAAAGTAATGAGCAGCATTGATGGAAATTGCAACTTTAACTACAGCATTGTCATCAGTTAAGGCAGTCAATCCTTCAGCTTCTTGGCAGCGTACAAGTATGGAATCAAAAAAGTTTCTTATAATAGGCAAACCTACTGATCTGAGAAATTTTGACCTCAAAGTAATACTAGGCAATGAGCGACAGCGTTCAACAACAGATGCTAGATGGCGGACAAATGAACTGGAAACCAGAGGAGACTTGTGATCATCAGTACCTGATGAAAGAACTACCCCTTCAAATTTCTTTCTCCAATTATTCTCATTTTCGATGTCTGGTTTCAACTTATCTAGGGCATCACCTAGCTCTATTTCTGCCCAAAGATCAAGCCAGTCAGGACGATCACAAAATACAGATAGAGAAGAAATTCTCTGCAATATATCATCATCAAAGGATAGCAAAATCCCAGAATGTTCTACCAAAGACTTAATCCTTTTGTCAAAAGCTATCATCAAGTCAATGAGATGCAGCCATGATATTCTAGCTGATGACTGAATACCTGTGACACTCTCCTCATCTAGTTGATTAATGTAACTAGGGAAAATTTCTTTTGCTAAGTATGTAGATAAGGAGGTTACCATTCCAGAGATCCATTCTTCTCGGAAACTATATCCAACAACCTTGGCCTCATCAACCAATGGCTGCAACATTTCATCCATAGAGTCAACATAATCCCTTGTGATCTTATATACGAGAGTAAAAATAAATTCTGGTTTATCAACCCATTTTGAAAAATGTCGCTGGGAAGCCAATGATAGGGGATTCACAAGCTCTTCAATTGCCCAGAGCGGTTGTCGCAGGGCAACCTCCCTGTCATGGCCCGCAAGTTGCCTAGATTTCCTTTGCCTTTGCAAATCCTGTAGGTTGCACAAAGCAAGAAAATTGTCAGAGTACTTGAGCTTATGATCTGCTTGCATGCTCAGAAAAGGATTTAGGACTTGATTTGAAATCTTTGCATCTGAATGTGAGGACGTTAAAGCAGAAAGAGGTGGGGGCCATCCAAGGGAAACTAGAAGTGCCCGATGATCAGCAATCGCCTGGGGTCTTAAAATGGCTAGAGCTCGGTCTATTCTATGATCAACCGCCGATACAAGCTGCTTCCATTGAGGTTGTCTCTTTGTGATTGAAGTTAATATTTCTTCTGTTTTTTTAAGTGTTTTAATAGCAAACAGCCGCATTTCCTGCAACATTTGAGGATACATTAAGGAATATAGTAATGTTAGACTTCTCAAATCATGACATTTATGAAAGTGTGCTCACTTCTGAATTCTGGTCAGACGAATGCCTCCTTGTGTTTTTACTCATGGTATATGATACAGCATCTTCAATATCACCAATCAAATTATCAAGTTTCAGCGCTGTCTCTGGAAGACATACATGGGGCGTTAAGAAGCTAAAAGGTAATACCGAAGAAATCAAACCAAAGGCGGTAAGGTAACCATCACTGAAAAACAAAACTTGTCTTCATAATCATAAAGAACAACATAAAAAGCATCAAAACACAAGAAAACTCACGAAGAACATCATCTCCCACTCTTCCCACAACATTGTTCGATTTACAATGAAAACATCAAGCTTTGTGCTGTCCCAAGATAATAGTAAGGAGTTTTAGGAAATTAACAAGTAACAACATTGACATGGAAAGGGATAATGACAGATGCAATAACCATCATTGAAAATGCACAACATTTTTGGATAATCACTAAAAAAAAATGAAAATCATACATACCAATCACCCAAACATAAACAAAAACATCATCCTGCAAGTCTTCCCAAAATGTTATTAGATTTGCACAATTCAAAAACAGTAACATGAAATTCTTTCCACAATGTTTACATTGGCACTATTGAAAAAGCCAATTCAAAGATTAAAAAAACCTAACCTGCATAAACACGAACGGTCTCCAACCTGGCCACTTCCTTCGCCAAAGTCGCAAGCTCCTCTCTAAAACCCTTCCCCCCTTTACCATCTCCTTCGCTTCTTTCTCCATCTTTACACAACAAAACAATAACAATTTCTTAAAATTAAAACACCAAAAAACCCTAAAATAAAAAATTGTCAGGTCAAGGCCATAATCAAACCTGGAACAATGCTGGAGGAGCACGTGGAAGAGAGGGCGTTCAATCTGGTAGTGACGCCACCGAAAATGCCGTGAATTTCGCCGGAGAAGGAAGCGTACGCGGCGAGACCCGCTCCAAGTCGCCGAGTCAACTCGGCAAGAGTCCGATCCAACTCGGAGCACTGAGTTTTGAGCTCGTCGACGAAAGAGGGAGACTCGGTGAGGGCGCGTTCGGTTTGGAACTTGTCGTCGAGGAAGGAGAGTGCGGAGTGCGAGAGGTGAGAGGGTGGTGGCAGGGTTTGGAACCGCTCCATTGTCAAATTATAATTTGATGCTTCTGGAAGGTTCTTCTCCGTCGTATACGGTGTTCGGCGGTGACGGATTCCGACGAGTCTGTCGATGATTCGGATCCTCTTACACTGGACGGACGTTGGTTAGTTGGGTGGATCCAAACCAGGTCCCAGGTAGGTACTTTGATTTTCATTTTTATTTTTGTAATTTGGTATCAGAATGAGTTTAATTTTTTTTTTAATTCGGTAAGTGTAAAAAAAAAATTAAATGATTTTCACATTTTCAAAATTACCAAATAAAAATTAAATATTTTTATAGGATTTAATTTATATAGATGGTCGGTGTTAGAGATTTTTTATATTGTCGCTCAATCACGAAATATGTCATAAAAATATTTGACTTCATTTCGATTACCCTTAAAAGTTGCTCATATTATATTTTCTGATTGGTTGACTGTAAAAAAAAAAAACTATACCGAAAGTGCATATCAATTGAACTATATTTTGACGTAGTGTCAATTTTTAATTTTATTTTGTTGATTGTGTAAACTTTTAACATTGTTGATAAAGGTATCAAATCGGGTCGTCTGACCCATTCCAACAAGCCAAAATGTACAAAATGAGCAGGGCCAAGCCAACTCATTTATCTACGGATCGTCTTACTTTGTATCCCAACATAATAATCAAGTCAGCCTATTGGCTAGGTTCGATTTTTAACAAAGAAAACGACAAAAGCATTCAAAAAAACTAGCCAATCCTGGCCTACTGGCCCGCTTGGTTGGGCTAAAACAGCCTAGTTTTGCTTGAGCCTTTATTTAGTGAGTCCAGCTCAACACAAAATACTAGGCTATCAGGCCAATCTGTTGAGCTGGGCCAAATTTGGTAACTCTAATTGTCGGTGCATATTTAAATCATATAGAAATATATACGTTTCATCATTATACTTCGACGTAATTTTAATTTTTTTAGTAAACTAATTAAGGATTGTCATATTATTGAACATTATTAGTATTCTACTAACTACTTAAAGATCATCTTTATGTTGCCCACAAAAAAAACGCATAATGGAGCACATCTGATTCCCTTTTAAAAATACCATTTTTGATCGGTATTTTTACATCTCTTTACGCAGTGTCATTGATCTGGTTTGGAAAAATATATTATTGATGCATCTGAGGATGTTATAGTTCATGTGCTTACCTTGTATTACTAGTTCGAGCATAAAAAACACTAATATGAAATAGTTTTTAAAGACATAACAAGTCATACCAAACCTTTTTTTTGTCAAATGGCAATATTTCTTTAACGAGCAAAGGCCACCAACATTGCACATGGTGTAAGCTTCAAGCTTACAAGGCAGGCACCTACGGATCTGATAATGGACCACCAAACAGGTATAGTAGAACTAATTAAAGGCAGTAAGCATATGAGCAGCACCTGAGCAACAAGTATCCTATTGAACTAACTAAAATAGATCCTAAGGAACAAACATAATACAAACCTAATCAAATGCTATCACAACCAAGAGCAGCCAAACCCTACACAGCCTTCAACGCAAGACTAGACCAGAAACCCAGATGAACCCTAATCGATAACCATCACCACCAACGAGCAGAATAGGAGGCTCCACAACACTAAACAACAAACCACAACATTGGTGCATGAGGAAAGACAACGGCCCAAACTTTTCTCATATTTGATGGCCAAATGGCCCTGAAAAATGATGCTTAGAGACGGAGATCTAGAGAAGATGAGGTGAGAACACAACAATGAATAGAGAGCTGAGAGAGAAAGCTGCAACTTAGAAGGCCCCAACACACTTCACTAAATAGAAACCACAATGGGCCTGCTCATTAGGGTTTCACCAGCCAACACCCAAAATTTCCTAGGTACCTCTTCACTATCTACACTGCCCAACAAGCAACAAGGGCGCTGAAATGGCCACTGCACAAAGTCACTACAGCCATCTTCCTTACATGAATAGAGAACAAGCCACCACAGACAATCAAGAATAGCTGAGAACCACAAAGAAAGAGTCGAGGGAAAGACGGAAAGTCCCAAGCTTTCCATGTATATGATGTTCAATGGACCATGGGGGTTCACATCCTTGAAATTGAGCAGGCGTTGAGATCTGAGAAACAAGTAGGTCGAAGAAGCAAAGGGACCTCGAGAGAATAGACCGCTGAAGATACATACTGAGGAGGGTGAAAGGCAAGTCGCTGAAGAGGGAAGCGAGAGGGTCGGAACGAGGGAAAGGGAAGACAAAGAAGCCAACTTAGAGGAGGATCTTGAGGTTTTGGGAGAGGGCAAGGTAAGACCAAGAGGGAGAAGGGTGGTGGAGGAGGATCGCGTGGGTAAGGTGGAGGGCGGTCAGTTGATGGAGAGGAGAGAAGCATATGAGGGGAAGGGCTTATGGCCTTCCTCTGGGTCGCACAAGTCGAAGAAAGTGGCAAGCAAGGCACAAGGAGAGAGTGTTGCATCACAAGGGAAGGAGGCAAGATTTGGTGGAAGGAAGCCGCTCCAAAGGCGATGACGACAGCCTAGCTTGGCTAGGAGCTTGAAGCACCGTATGCGGTACAAAACCCTAGCAAAGGTAACTCCAGGGACGTGCTGAAAACAACTCTCATATCAAACTTTATTAAAATACATAACGAGCCAAACTCGGGCCTTTAGTTTTTTGAGGAGACTAGAGTGTGGGTCATACAAAGCCTAATTAAGTCCAAATATTCCCACCAATTGTTGTCCCCCACTTAAAATTAGAACCACTAATCAATTCAAGAAATATATATCACTAGATTCTAAGAAGCTTTCAAGTCTATTTGACATCTTTTGGGTAACCCACTAATAAGACATTATCAGACCATCTGAGTCTTTTCTAGATGTCCAATCCCACGCATAAGAAAATGTGTTTGAAGTCTGACACTTGATAACAACATTACTTGATTAGTCATTATAAATTAGAGCAATCAATCATTTAATTAGATCTTCGTCTATCATTATATACCATTGTTTTACAATTTTCTTTATAACAGTTTAGATTACAGATCTTCTAAAGCATTCAGAGTGAAATAGAACACTGCACAACTACTAAAAGCATGAATTCGCCTAATTGTACAAGTGATTATATCTGATTCTGAAAAACAATAAGGACTACAACAAGCTATAGATCATAATGCATATACCCTCATATTTTTAGATGAAACAAAAAGGAAACACAAACTTAAAAGTAAAATTCCATAGTTTAATTTAACACATTGAATTCAAAGCTCAAAATGGTGTAATACTACCACTTCTTGTTTCTGTAGGACTGTATAAAGCAGACCTATTTCTTGGTCGATTCTCCTCCAACTGCCTCACAACTTCCTCCATGCTTGGTCTAACAGACGCCACCGGCGCGCAGCACCCCATTGCCAGTTTCAATGCTTGAACCAACCCATCTTCCATTGGACTTCTTATCCCTTTCAAGAGCTCCACATCAAACACTTCCATTGTCGTCTCCTCTAAAACCGCTACTTTCACCATCGAAGGCAAATCCACAAACTCGCCACTTCTTCCATTCTTACCAGGTTTCTTACCAATCAAGATTTCCAGCAGTAATATGCCAAATGCGTAAACATCGGTCCTTGAGTTGCATTTCTTCATTCTTTGAAGCTCTGGAGCTTTGTAGCCGTCAATTTTGGCAATTGCTACCATTTCGTCGGCTACCGAAGGGATCATCAGCTTGTCGAGGCCGAAATCAGTTAGCCTGGCAACAAAGAAGTCATCCACTAGCACATTCTTGGATCTTACATTTGCATGAGTAATAGGAACATCTAGTCCTGTATGAAGATAAGCTAGCCCTCTTGCTATTCCTAATGCAATTTTGTGTCTCCTAGCCCAGTTCAGCACTGGTTTTCCCACTTTAGTTTCTGTAGATAATCAAAATCATTAGATAATGGTCAGTGACTCAGTGCCAAGCACAGTTTTACTACACTGTTGTCTGATCTCCAACAAGATTAAACACATTACAGCAAGATAACCTACAGTTATGAGATTACAACGACCCTACCCTATTGATAGCCTTTATAAATATTCATATAAGATCAAAGATAGGCAGGCATCAATTATTTCATGCTAGTAATTAGTGTTTCAGGACTTTTAACAAAACCAAAAAAATGGTTGTAATGGAATTTTACCCTAACAGAAAAGGAGAGATCCAGTTTGTGTGCTGTCGGAACTGCATGCAGTCGAACAGTCAACAAGCACGGGACCGTTTGACCAAGATCGAACGGTTCAGATATTAAAGTCAGAATTCATTATTAAGCAAAAATCAAAAACTGCTATTAAAATCTGCTCCAAACTACATAACTGCACACATCAACAACTGCATTTAATCCAAATCCACAAAGGAGATAGCCAAGTTTCCAAAAGTCCCTTATATTAGATATCATGATTGTTCCGGGATCTATGCAGAAAGTATAATTTTCTTTTCTCCTTAAGCTGAAAAGTCATCATCAATTTAAGGGGTAAATAGTCATTTTGGTCCCTGAATGCGTGAGGCGCCGTCATTATAGTCCCTGAATGTATCAAAATTGCATACACATCCCTAAATGTCTCTTCTATTCGTAAATTTAGCGACTTAATTGACCAACAAAAAATGCATTTGAGGACCAAAACGACTAATAAAAGACACATTTGAGGATCAAAATGACTTACTAAATAGACACTTGGGGATTTGTATGCATTTTCGAAACATTCAGGGACTATAATAATAGCGCCTCACACATTCAGGAACCAAAATGGTTGCTTACCCACAACTTAAGTCTAGTTTTCTTTGAAGGGTTACAGTAGTTTCCAGCTTGAAGAAATCTCAACCATATCAGATACTAACACAGTACAAAAAGTGTTAGACTATGAATTTATGATAACAATTTTAAATAGTTTGAATGAAAGAGCAAAGGAAGCAATTTGAAATGCCATCTATGTAAGTTAAGTGTATGATTAAAACACAAAGGCAACAAAGGAAATGCAATAAGAGAGGGTTAAGAATTAAACAAACCATGTAAAAGTTCATTGAGAGATCTGAGAGGCAAATAATCATAAATAAGGAGCTTCTCCCCTCTCTTCCCTTGATAAAAAGCCCTCAAAGGAATCAAATTCTCATGTCGAATTTTCCCCAATTGCTTAATAACAGACAAGCAAGAATTCCTATCTTTGCAACTACCTTCTCTCAATAACCTCAAAGCAATAGTACCTCCATCAGCAAGTTTTGCCTTATAAGCTGTACCATAACATGTTTTCTCCATAACTTGTCCAGTTGCATTCAACACATCATCTAATGTCAAATTCTCACCACCAGGAAACAACATAAGCTTCCCTTCACCACCACTACCACCGCCGTTTTCCTCGTCTTCTTCTTCATCATTTAACTCATCTTCACTCTCACCACTTCCTTTTCTCTTCTTATTTTGTGTATAACCAATCAACAAAGAAGCTAAAACAACAGCTCCTGTCATCAAACTAATAACAATACCAGCAACAGCACCAGAACTCAATGAAGAATTCCTAGTACAACTAGTCAAAGGTGGTCCACACAAATTAGGGTTATTCCCTTCAAAAGAATCCACACCAAATTTAGATTCACCAAATAAAGGCACAACCCCACTAAAGTTATTATGAGAAAGATTCAATTTTTCAAGCTTAAGTCCAACTAAACCCTGAGGAATTACACCAGTAAACATATTGTTACCTAAATCAAGCTCTTTTAACCCACCAAAACTTGTAACAAAATCAGGAAAATTCCCAGTAAATTTATTATCACCCAAATCAAGAAATTCCAAATTCTTACAAGATGAATTAGGCAATGCTGGTTCAGAAACTAACCCAGATAATGAATTACCATGAAGCTTAAGAGAAACAAGTTTATCACAAAGATTCCAAATAGAAGGTGGAAGATCCCCATTTAACATATTATCACTAAAATCAATCTCAGAAAGTGATGAAGCATAACCAAGTTCAAGAGGAACAGTTCCTTTCAATGAATTGATATTAAGATAAAGACTTTGAAGCATAGGAAACTGACCAAGCTCTCTAGGGAGTGAACCAGAGAGATTAGCTGAAGGGAGTTGAAGAGAAAGTAAGTGTAAAGAAGGGTCTTTGTAAAGTAAAAGATTTGTCCATTGTGGTGAAGATAAATCAGTGCATGAGAGAGAAGTTGTGTTTGAGAATACCCATTTGAGTCCTCTCCATTGACAAATAGGTATTGATGTGTTCCATGATGATAAAACAAGGTTTTCTGTGTTTCCTTGTAGTGAAGTTTTGATTTTTGTTATAAGAAGTTCAACATCAGAAGAAGGAGAAGATGGTGATGGTTTTGTTGTTGATGTATTGGCTTTGCAGAAACAAAGGAAGAAGAAGAAGATGGAAATGTAGAGAGAGAATGGTTTGAGAAACGCCATGAACTAGCAGAGAGAGAGAGAGAGAGAGAGAGAGAGAGGGAGTGTTGTGAAGAAGAGAAAGTGAGAAGTTCAAAGAAAGAGAGTCTCTTTTCTGGGAAAGCTGACACAGTGTTGACTATGAGTGTAGCAAGTTCTCTCAAGTGTCTCACACTATGCAAATTCAACGGTCATGATTTGATTTTACTCTTCTTTTTGATATTGTGATTCTATTCTACTCAATTGCAAGTTTGCAACAAATCATCACATATTTGCCTTGACCGCCTAGGATTATTTTTAATTTAAATCATATATTACTATTATTAATTAATATTAATATTTTTATTATTATGTTTTATTATATAATATACAAATATTTCTGTATCAAAAAAATATATATAATAGTAATATTTAACCCAGAGGTATGGTTGAGCGGTTGGGGCTCATCCTTCTTTAACCAATTGTTTCGAGGGTTCGATCATCACCTTGGGTATGGAGCAGATTTAAATCTCTGGGTCGGCTGTCTCACCCTTCAAGGTGCCTCCAATCTAGTGAGGGGATTAGTCACTATGTTCGGTGATGGATATTTTGGTCTCGACCAAAAAAATATCATACTAATATTTTTAGTGCAGTATTAGTAATACCGATTACCAACAAGTGTTGGTTTGAGCGATAAGTTGGCTTAGAATCCACTGTTCAAATCTCAGGTGTGACAAAAGTTTTGTTGGCAAAATCAGGTATATACCTGGCCAATCAGGTTCTCTATCGTAGATTCGTCACTGGTAAAAAAAGTAATATTGATAGTATTGCACTACAAGAAAACTGCGTATTACAGACGGAAAAAATCTGTCGGGAACGCACGAAATCACCTGAAATGTCACATTACCGGAGGATTTTGGCCATCGATAAAATGCTCGTAGGTAATATTTTCCATAGGTAACCGCCGGTAAATTACGGATTTTAAAAAAAAATTAATTTAATATTTAATTTAATAAGAAATAATTGTGAGAGAATGAAAATGAAAAACTAAGGAAAAATAAAAAATGAAGGAGAATATGAGAAACAATGATATAGTAGAAAATGAGAAGGAATCGAGGAATAATGATGAAGAAGTAGGAAACAATAAGAATGAATGAGAGTATGAGAAGAAATGATTCGTCGATAATTTAAAAAGTCTGCCTAAAAGGTATGTGGGGAAAAAAATTCGTTGGGAATTCCATTTTTTCTACCGGAACTTTACCGACGTAAAAAAACGCAATCGTATTGACAGGAAAAATCTGCCAATAATACACGATTTTCTTGTACTGTTAGACAGAATTCTTTTTTTTTGACAAAACTGTTAGACAAAATTCTATCAATAAATGTTTTACGGTAAATTCTACCATACTCATCCAGAGTTGGGTGGGTATGATACCTTATAGGCAAAATACTCTATAACACTTTTTTTTCTATTTAAATATTTTAAAATAAAAATAAATATTGAACTAATTTTGTCTAATTTTATCTAGAATGTATAATACCCACCCAACTATGGATGGGTATGGGAGTAATCACCATCTTTTACGCTATTCTACTATCTAACTAACTTTAAAATCTACACACTCTCTCCTCTAACAATTAAATACATATTACATTGTTTTTGGAAATCCATATTACATTTTTGATTTGTTTTAATATATTCAAGGTTCTTTATTCACATTTTTATCTGTCTTTGAGTCTCAATATCTATATATATAACATTTAAGAATGAATCTCATTTATTGTTATTCAACGTGGCACTCCTACAGCAATTTGGTAATTATTATCCTTTTTTTGTAATTAATACTATACATAATAAAGACTAAATAAAATGTTTTTGTAATGTATCCAAATTGTATTCCAAAAAATTATTTAATTTATCAACACTCAAAGACTTTTTGATTAAGAGTTATTTAAGTATATTTTGTAAAAAAAATTATTTAGTGCCACTTTGACTATTAAAACTTCCCCCGCAATTTTTTAAAAAATAAAAACAAAAAATAATTAATTAAAAACTTATATTATATAAAAAAATTCATTATGAATATAATTTAAGTGACTGATTTGATTTAATTTTTATGTCAGGAGAAGTTTAAGAGTATTATAATTAATCACTTTTTTTACAAAATTTTAATGAATCAGTGATTAAATTGCTTTCATGCATAGTCAATCTATTTTATTGTATTTTACATTTCAAGTTTAATAATATTAGGTTTTACGAATTATTAAAAATACATTTTAGAATGTATCTTAAACCCAAATTCTTAGATTGCTTTAAAACACAACTCTTATATTGCTTTAAAAATAATAATAAACTATATACTTCACTTAGAAACAACTTAATTTGACAGACTACATATAATTTAATATTCTAAGTAGTTTTTATATTTGAAAATCCTATTATAATTTAATGATTTATCTTTGCATTAATTTTAGAAATAAATAAAAGACTACTACTCTATCTTCTTTATAGCCAATTCTTCTAATATCATTAGTTAAAATTTTAAAAATATGTTACATTCCAGAATTTTCAAGGTTCGTTAAAAAATTCTAGGAAAAAATGTCACATTGCCTCTGAATAATGAAATTCACGTTTTCATTTCCCCGTTTTTGAAGTTATAAATTTCTTAAATAAAGTCTCAACGAGTAAAAATATTTTTTTGGTTCACTTTTGTCCTAGGTTGATACACTTAAAAATAGGAGAGACATTTGGTTTTTTTAGACCGGAAGAAAACGTGTATTTTAACTGTGTGGAAAAAAAGTTAACAAATGTTTAGACAAACAAATTTCAAGTTTTACTATATATTTTTTGACATTTTTATTTAGAGAAAAAGTATTCTTGATTAGGGGTGTTCAGTGGTTTGGGTAAATCCGAACCAATCCGTTGCCAATCCAAATTGAAGCATTTGGTTCGGACAACTTTTGGAGAAGGCAATGGTTTAAGGTTCAAGGGTTTAATCCTGTTTGAACCAGAGCGGTCATTGAACTGGTGAACACATGCACTGATTATATAATATATATTAAGTGATAAAATGCAAATAATTGTGGTGAAGAATTGGAAGAAATGTTATAAGTAGTAAACATACAATAAATGCAATTATAGAATTTATATTATAAATTAAGCGGTGAAGAATTGGAAGAAATGAAAAATATAAAAAAGAGGTGGTTTATAGTCCCCACTGGAGCCACCATTTTTTTTTGTAAAAACACTTAATACAGAGAGCAACAACATAGAAAGAAAATGGCTGAACGAGACGATGAAAGACATGGCAATATCAAAGAGAGTGTATATTTTAGAGTGCTTGGGAGAGAGAAAGGATGAATAAGCCTTTTAATGAAAATTAAGAGAGTACGTGTTTGAGTAGCATTATTGCTCCTAAATTAGTCCCACATAAGATATGTATAGCTTTCGCAACGTGTTTGATAATTCTCTATGGTGGCTGCTGCAATATTTGATATAAAAGTTGTAGAATTGATGGAAAACGATAGATAGGAGAAGTGCAAAAGGGGAAGAACCCAAAAACATGTAGGGTTGATATTGAGATATCTTTGTTACAAGCACTACTCTCCAAGCTTCGAGTATTTTTTTCACTCAATCTTGAGTGGGAGGTAGGTGACTCAATAGTGGATTGCCTTGACCAAATATATGACCTGACATGACCATGTTATGATATGATCTGATCATTAATATCGTCATATTTAGAGCTAGAGTATGCGATGAAGAACTCTAATAACCACAATATTTTTTGGTCTACTTATATGAAATGAAAAATAAACACCACACACACTACTACTGCTCACAACTGAGTTTGAACTCAGCAGCCGACGTCCCCATGCCACTGAAATTGCCAAGGCAACCAACAGTGAGGGACAAATCACCGCAATATGTTATTGTTCTTTTGTTTTTTTGACAATGATATTGTTCTTAAAATTGACAAATTAATATGAATTTTTGATACTTTAAATATTATTTTCAAATCACAAAAAAATAACACCATTTATTTATATACGAGTTTTTCTACTAACTTACAAAATATAAATCATTTGACAACAATTTCTAATAGAATACTTATACCCGTGCGTGCACGGGTCAATTATTCTAGTCATTGAATATATCTATAGACTCTTAGTCTCCTACTTACTAGTAAGTTTTCTTTAAAAAAATAGGCTTAAATACAGTTTTGGTCCCCCAAGTTTTACCAACTCACGATTTTGATCCCCCAAGTTTTAATTTCACGAATTTGATCCCCCAAGTTTCCCAATTTGTAAAATCAGGGCCCCCCACTAATCTGGTCAAAATTGATGCTGACATGTCCACCACTTAAACTACGTGGCAGCCACGCTGGCATGCCAAAGTGGCTTTTTTATATTATATTTTAACATTTTAACATTTTATATCCATTTTGATTCACTTTTTTTTAATTTCTAATTTCTTAAATATAATATAAATATATATAAACAAAATGTTAAAATAAAAATAACAATTTTTAATATAAAAAAGCCACTTTGGCATGTCAGCGTGGCTGCCACGTAGTTTAAGTGGCGGACAGGTCAGCATCAATTTTGACCAGATTAATGGGGGGCCCTAATTTTACAAATTGGGAAACTTGGGGGATCAAATTCGTGAAATTAAAACTTGGGGGATCAAAATCGTGAGTTGGTGAAATTTGGGGGACCAAAACTGTATTTAAGCCAAAAAAATATGACTGAGTACTAGCTACTATAGCATTGTCATAATTGGAATACTTTCTTTGGTGTATGTTCGCCATGAACGAACTCTTATTGGAACTCTGATTTCTAGCTTCAAATGAAACTTTTTTAAATCCACATTCAATAAGACTGTAGAACGTAGTATAAAAATTCATCAACAGTTGAGATTTAACATTGGTTAATTCAATCTTAGCAACTCATAGCATTTTACACAATATCCTACGGTCAATTTTAGTGGTTAATCGGTGAAGGATTTAATTTGCTCCATCGCCTTATAAGCACCCTTGGATTTTTACTTCAATTTTTTTTCTTCTTTTATATTTTAATATTTTGCATTTCTTTTTTTATATTTTAAGGGGTACTTTAAGGTCTCAAAAATTTTAGATGTTTAAATATGTAATTTTTTTTGTTGAATATATGATTCGGTGAAAAAAAAATTACTTTCTTGCCAAAATACGTAAATTGATATGCTAAACAGTGTATTTTGGTATACTTGATGGTGAAAATAAAATTATTTTGTAACAAAATGCGTAAAGTGAAATGTTAAGTGGTATGTTTTGGGTACTTTAATTAGGATTAGGATAATTTTTTAGCTCTTCAAATACCAGAAGTTTCTCCTTAAATAACCGGTTTGGAAAAAAATAGTAATAAGTTTGTGACAAAATAGTAATAAGTTTGTTGCCAAAATTGTTGTCTTTGTAGCATCTATGTGGACAATGTAATTTAATGTAGTTATGTCAAAATAGTAATATTAATTATTTATATTAGTCAAATATCTTTATCTTGATTATTCATAAATTTTAGATATTTGTTTTCTAATCATTAACAACTTGAACTTTTTTCATTATTAATCGATTGAAGAGCATGCAATTAGCCAACTCTGTACATCGCAGGGACTACGGGGCTAGTAATGCTAAACCTATGCATGTTCCACTACTGGTCATCAGAAACTCAATAAGACACAACATCCAAGGTATCCTATTCTCCAACTGTGAGTAGTCTTTTTTACGCAATGGTTAAGGCGACCGACTCCTTTTCTCGAAAGTCAACGCCGGTGCAAGTGTATTTGGATAAAAAAATGTGCTTAAGGGGGGACAAGACTCACACTTGATGGAGATAATATTGTTGGTGTATCAAGTGTGAGTACATCTCACAATGCATGGAAATAGAGATATTGAGCAATATATAAGTAAATGAACTCATACACCTAATGCCTTAAGATTTAGGCTTAAATGTACTTTTGGTCCCCCTAATTTGATCATTGTGCAATTTTTATCCCCCTATTTTATTTTGGGCAATTTTCGTCCCCCTATTTTACAAAATTGTGCAATGTAGATCAAATTGGAATTTCAAACTCTAAGATGTTGCTGACGTGTCAATATTTTAATTGATATGACAATTGATTAAGTTTTATTGGCATGCCACTTCATTTCTTTTATTAAAAAACATTTACTTTAATTTTATAAAATATTTATTTAAAGTAATGAACCTTGCATATGTTATGGGATGATTCCAATTTAAATGCATCATGAAATAACCGTGGAAAAATTGAATTTTTGGGAAGAAAGAAAGATCGTGGCTTTGTAAAATATAAAATTTAATTATTTAAGCCATATAAGAATTATTTAATTATTTTAAATAACATTTTATAAAATATAAAATTAAAGTAAATATTTTTTTATTAAAGGCATGAAGTGGCATGCCAATAAAACTTAGTCAATTGTCATATCAATTAAAATATTGGCACATCAGCATCTTAGAGTTTGAAAATCCAATTTGATCAACATTGCACAATTTTATAAAATAGGGGACCAAAATTGTCCAATGAGTAATAAGGACCGAAAATGCATTTAAGCCTAAGATTTATAGCGAAAGATTACTATCAAATTCACTTATATATTTAGTCTTGGCTGAATGTGGAGATATGGAGATCTCCTCGCCATTTTAGGCTCCCTACAATGCGCATCATTAATATAAGTCTCACTTAAATGAGAGTAAAAATTAAAACTAGTAGTTAATTTATTAAAATATTTCGATATATTTCTTATAATACGAACAAAAACTATACTCATTATTATTTATTTTTTTGACAAATATACTCATTATTATTAAAAGGCATTGTTTGGCTAAATGGTGTTTAAATTGATAAAATTTTATTTGAAAAACATTATGTACTTGTTTTAATATTTCTATAATGAAAAAGGTAAAATAGTTAACGAATCTCAACAAATTTTAAGCTATTAAAAATGATGTTTTGGACAGTTGAGATATTCAATGATTTCCCTCTTTTGCTTTAACAAGTCTTGTATTATTATTATTTATTTATTTTGTTTCAGCACGCTTACTTTAGTAAAATGGCCTACCATTTTAATATTGCACTTTGCACTTTGCACTATTTGAGAAGGAAAGGTTTTCTATGCCTTCCTTGTCCTTTTTAGGGTCAAGATTGTGAACCAGCAACAACATTATGTTCTATGAGACCTATGTTTCTATCACCATACACGTGTCAAATATAGCTTCTGAATCTGATTCAACTTGATTCAGTTATTGGAAACTTGGATGGATATCTATTTGTGCTAGTGGTCATCGATCTATGAAGATGTAAAAGAATAAGGGATATCATGATTATGAAGCTTGAATAAATGGGAATATAATTTCCCGTGTAAAATTTAGAGCTATACCAAAAGGCAGCAAAATCTAATAAGGTTTTTTTTATAGGCAATGTTAATGGGTGGGGGAAATGTTAGTTTCCGGGGATTGAACTCGTGACCTCTTTCTTGCACTCTTTTGGTGCTCTCATTCGGTATCCCTTAGCTCGCCAACTGAGCTACCTACTTGGATAAGGTGATAGAGGGCTTCAGGAGCTTGTCACATGCCGTCTTGTGAGTTGTGATTGAATAATTTGGGGATAAAACTAGTTTGGAGTGAACTATGTATTGTGTCTATGCTCAATTTTACATTAATTTGTTTTTTATTGCACTTTCACCTTCGGTAAAGAAAAATATATTCACCTCTTCTCTTTTACATTTCCACAACTTCCCCTAAGTAGAATAGAGGAGAACCAAGAGCGCTTGGGTGAGATGATTTGGGTCTCTTTCAGCTTAACCAATGGTCCTAGATTTGATTTCATCATTGGGAATGCAACAACGTTAAAACTCTTAAATAAGAGTTTTGCACTCATTGTGATCCTACCCGGCTCGAGAGCTTAGTCGTTGCAGTTGCGCACAGAAGATACATGATTCATACCAAACAAAACTAATAGAGGAGACTCCTCCATTGATGATGATTTGTGAGGTTTGGAGCTAGATTTCAAGATGTCACAGAAAGTCTCACAAAGAAGAAGAGAAGAAATGCCATGATTAATACAAGTTGCATCATCCGTAGGTTCTCGCTTTTCATCGTGCTTCATTTCAACCATTGTTACGGTATAGTCAATCAACTGGCACATTAATCCTCTATATTCATTTATAACTTCGATATAGTGTTATTTTAGGTCCTTAGACGTTGAATCCATCACTTAACGAGCTAGTTTGGTTTAGAAATTGGAACCCTTATCTATTCGTCATGAAACACAGAATAACCATTTCTAGTGTTGTTAAATCTTGTGATATTTAGTTTCCACTTAGTGTATGTTTTAGGTCCCTAACATTGTGATATTTGCATTTATAGTTTTGGTACAATTGTGGGGTCGTAGACACAAGGAAATGTCCCAAAAAGAAAAGCACTGTGGGATTGTGATTAAGAATTAGTAAGAGCTCCAAATTAGGGACTCGGGGCTAGGGTTTAATACATAAAACTTGAAAAACAGAAGGGCAATTGAAGAATATCTCCCACTCTCACATAGGGGAGAGGTTAGGTTAGTAATTACATTGATGTCGAGCTTCATAAGCCCTCTACTTAACTATTTGTGTTGCATGGAATTTAAGCTTGATTTAGGGTTTACTTTTTAAAAAAAAAAACACTCGGAACTAATTGTTTCATCATTACGGGAAGGCAACCTTTAGCTCAAATTATGTGGCAACAGAAGAGTTCATGAATTAATATGGAAGGGATGGAGACTAGGAGTGCATTCTCTCAAGTCAGATCATTTGGGTGTCTATCTTTATTTTTTTTAAATTTCTCCTCTCAAACCATTCTTTTATTTCAACCCAACCATGAGCCAGTTGCACACGAGATCATGTAGAGTCAACTTCAGAGGAAACTATTACGGGTACGGTACCTCAGTACCAAACTTGTACGGTACTTTGTTACCGTGTGTAGGAAAATTGGTGTAAATTACCAAAATATCGAACCAGTTCAGTATTGAGGTTACCAAGCGTGTTGTATGGGGCGTGCGACTTGTTTTCACAGGTACGCTACCAAAGTACGTATCGTATCGGTCTGGTACTAAGGTACCGTACCAGTCTAATTTCATTTATATGTTATGTATTTTATGAACATTTTCTTATGCTTTTAGTTTAATTATTTAATGTTATGAACTTGCAGAACTATTTCCCATTCTTCTTGTTTAATATCTTTATGTTATGAATTGAACATTTTTTGTTATGAAATTACAAATTTAATAATTTAAGTATACATATAGGTGAATTTATATCTTGCTTGAAATTTATATTTTGGTTTAAGTATATCATATAATTAATTTACATTTTAGGGTAATTTCGTCGAAATAAAATTGCCTTATGATTTAGTGAAAATTGAAATTTAAATACAGTTAATAAGTCAATAGACATTAAAAAAATCCCTTTAAAAAAAGAGACAAAAAATCAAAAATAAAATTGATAAGCTACAAAATTTTAAATATATATATATTTAAAAATTTTCATTAGCGGCGGTTCAAACAGAAAGAAAATATAGTTGTGTTTAGCATCGGTTCATAACCATCACAATTCGTATAATTTTTAAAAATAAGACTATCATATAGCGACTGATAACAGCCGCAACATGAAAATGGCTTCAGCAGTTCTGCGCAATGGTTTTCAAAACCGCTGAATTGGGTCATCAACGTCTGAAAACTGCAGCTTTTATAAAACCGCCGCAAAGCATAAGTACCGACCATTTTAACTGCCGCCACTATGGCTAGGAACCGCCACTATGGTGTGTTTTTTATGTGAAATCATTTCAATTATTTTTAAGAGTGGTTTATTGATATGTTTACATACATAATAACATGTAATTTTATAATCAAGTTACACACATCACGTCGTAATCATAATAGGGCTATGCATGAAACGTTTATGGCAAAAGTCAACATCAATATGAACTTGGTGATAGAATAGTTGCAATTTAAATTAAGAAAATTATGAGAAACATTGATTGAGAAATCGAAACTCATGATGTTCTTGCTCTTTATCATCATTCATATTTTATCTACTTTCCAGAAAGCCTTGGGATAATATGACTAGTGTAGGAACCTTTGTAAGTGCCTATAGGCTCCTTTAAGTTCCTAAAGTAAAGGCAAGTGGACATAAACAAAATTGAGTGGTTTCTTTTTCATTCAATAATCAGCAATCTCTTATTTTAATTGATAATGACTCAAAACATGTTTACTGCTAATTTACTATTTAGTTTCACGCTTGTCTAAGCTATTAGTCACTTCCCTTATCAATCCGCATCAATTTCGCTTATGTTTTCAGTTACTTGTTGCTTTCTACTTCTGTTATTGTTTGATCCTTGGGTTTGACTAATTCTACGTACTTTAATTAGTTAAATCATTTTTAAGTGATGTGTTTTTTTACAGATAAATATTAGAAGTAGTAATTAGTAGGGAAAGCAGAATCATTTAGGGTATGTTTGGATTAGGAGAGAAAGAGGGTAGATTAGGAGGGTTGTTTGGTTTAAGGGAAAGAGAAGAGAAGTAGGGAAGAGAGAGTTGTTCTCTTGGTTTTGAAATGACAAAAACACCCCTATGTGTTTGATTTAAATTTTTAATTTAATTAACCTAATAGTTATTTAATTATTTAATTTAATTAGCTAAATATTGTCAAAAAAATTAAATTAGCTAAATATTTATTTTAGTTAGCTAAATAATATTTTAATCATTTAATTAATTAGTTACATACTTATTTTAATATAAATTTATAAAATGTCCCAACCTATAAATTATAATAATTGTTATTCATTTAATTGATGGCAAAATGGTAAAAGTCAAACTTAAGAGTCTCTTTCTCTCCACTTGTGGAGAGATTACAAAAAGTACTAAACTAATCTTTCCTCCCTCTCTCCTTCCTATTTCTCTTCTTAACCAAACATGCCAACACCACTCTTTATTCCCTTACTCTCTCTTCTCTCACTCTCTCTTTCCTCTTTCACCTCAAACAAACACACCCTTAGTGTCTCTTAACTATTGAACAGTTAAGAGAGTAACAATTATACTAACGTTATTAGCCAACTAAGATTGGTTCAGACTATAAGGATTTAGTTCACATCTTACAAGAACGTGAGTTTGATACTCTTGCTGCCAACAAGGGTCACTCTGGTCTTAGCAAGATGGCGTAGCTCTTGCTACCCCAAAAATAAAATAAAATACAATGAACTTTAAATAGTTATTTAATTAAACCCCTCAAAAAATATATAGCACAAAGTATAAAAAATAAATAAAATTGGGCCAAAATTTATAGGAGCTTATATTGCAAATCATACAAAGGTGAACCTACGAACCAGTTTTTAAAAACAATCTATACTACACTTGTAGATTCATCTTATATTTATTATATATTATATGTATATTATTTGACAATTACAAATTAAGCAAGTAATATTATGCATCGTTTTTTACCGGTAAATCTCCTTCTCTCTCTCTCTCTCTCATCATATACTTATAATGACTTGATATTACGTTTGTAATGAAAAATATGGAATTACAACACTAATGTTACATTGATGATATTTGCATGTTAGAGTGTTTTTATTTTCATGATTTTATTGAGTAAGAAAAACTTCATTCAAGATTACAATTAAGACATTATGTGTTTGACATACCTCAACATCAAGCTTTCCATGATATAACAAAAGTTTCTAAGTTGTGTTTGAAATTAGTAGAAATAGGAAGTAAAATGTAGGCATCGATACAAAATGGATGTAGAGTTTCCTGCAGATAGTTTAGTTGATTACATTGAAAAAATTTGCTAGACTATTTAGTATAGAGACAATTATTGCTAAATTCGATTTCTTAAAGCGTTGTCGAGCTCAACTTTCCTAAATAACTATGTCGGTTTAATTTACATCTTGTAGTTTATTTTGGTTCTCTTTTATTGAAGTTTTTTTTATATATACAAAGATTACTTGTACATTTCGCCTCCGCATAAAAAATAGGCTACCTCTGCCACAGGCTGTCTGTCGACACTGGCGAATCAAGAGTTCCAAGTCAATGGGGGCAAAAAAAGCAATGGTTGAATAACTAGATCGTGGTAAGTTGACCGGGTTGAAAGGATCACTATAAATTGTGTGACTCTGTCTTTATCGTCTAAATGATCGACACTGGTAGATCACTAATTAAATTGCACGACTTGATAAAAATTCAAAAGAAAAGATATTACATAAATTTATATTTTAAAAATTATTTTAAAAGTTCATACAGTACCTTGAATAGTCTATAGAAAAATACAAGTAAATCAATTCCCTTTTCCTATTTCATATTTACATTCATTAAATGAAAACTTCAAATTGTAACCAAAAGGAAAAAAACTGTATTCCAACCATTTTTACTCTTATCTGACTACATGCATAGGATAGGGTGTGAAGCTATACATTAAAAAGATAGGCACTCACTAATGCAATTGTTGTGATCAAACCTGTCAACAAATCTAAAAATCAATAACACACAAATTGCGGAATAACTGCACAATTCTGCAGCACCGGTTACAACAACACTGTTAATAACACAATATATGAAATCTAAGAAAACAATTAAAGAAAGAGATAAAGGATAGAGAAAATGAACACCCAAGATGGTAACCCAGTTCGAAGTTAATTCTCCTACTCTTGGGGGAAGAATATTCGACTTGAAGATTTCCACTCTCTTGATCAAGAGTTACACCACATGATACATTCAAAGCACTTAGGCAATGCTCTTTATGAAGCCAATCACCTAGGTGTTTCCCCACTCACTGATCTCTCAGATTTTCACTCTCAAGTGTTTCCCAATTCTATTTTCTGAAATGTGATAATGATAAAAAATGATCCAAGTCATCCATTAAACCCCCTAATGAAAAGATAGGCACTCACTAATCCAAGTCATCCATTAAACCCCCTAAAACTGAACCAAATAGAAACAGATACAACAGCCTAAAACAGAAATAACTGTCATAACAGAAAATAGCAGAAACTCGCAGCAATGCTGCAGCAGGCAATGCTTTAGCATTGGCCAAAGATCCCGGCAGAACGCATATGATGCTGGAGCACCATAACTCAACAATTCTCCATCTTGGTGCAAAGCACCCCTTCATAATAAAATCTTCAAGTTAGGATTTCTTTTGGTCCAAAATCATCAATCAACATCTATATTGAGCAAATTCAAGCAATACTTGAACTTGATAACTGTGACAGGTTTAGTGAGCATGTTAGTAGGGTTTTCATCAATGTGAACCTTCTGAATTTCAACTTCTCCACTGTCCACCATGTCTTTGATGAAGCACAGTCGTATGTCAATGTTCTTGGTCCTTTCATGCTACATTTGGTTCTTGCATAAGTGGATAGCACTTTGACTATCACTATGCACACAAATTGACTCTTGTTTCAAGCCCAATTCATTAACCAAGTTCAGCAACCATATAGCCTCCTTTATAGCATCAATTAAGGCACCAAATTCTTCCTCTACAGTTTAGAAAGCCACGATGTGATGCAAGGATGCCTTCCAACTAATGGTGCTCCCAAACAATGTAAAAACATACCTTGAGATAGACCTCCTTTTGTCTAAATTTCCTGTGTAATCTGAGTATGCATACCCTTCCACTGGCTGACCAGTATCCTTGCCTTTGGTATATACAGTGATAAATCCCAATTTAGTGCATTTTTTAGAGACATTTCAGGTCATTTTTAGAGCAAGTATTACTAATTATATAAATCGTTGACTTAATTTGCTCTTGTTTTGCAGAAAAGAGAAACATATGAAAAAGATTGAAATGTCCAATTTAGAGCCACTTATATGTAATATTTATGTAATATATGTAATATATATATATATATATATATATATATATATATATATATATATATGGCTAACAAATAAAAAGAAGATCCTCTTGGTGATTTCAATTGAAAGTGATGAACATGTGACTTGGAGAGAAAGAAATAGGCATGGAGTGGATAGCAACCAACAGATATTTAGGAAGGATCTGAATCCTAATATTTAGGGATTGAGATATCTTGCAATTAAAAGAGGAAACAATCTTGACTTCATGAAAAAGGAATATCACACTACCCTAGCTTGGAGAGAAAGAAAAGGAACTAATATAAAAGGAGGGTTTCACTTGTGAATGAGGAGAGCTGCATACACTAACACTAAATTAGGAAAAACGATAGGACGGCAACGCATAGGAGAGGAGAAAAAGAGTTTTTGGGCACCGTTCTTGACACCGTGAAAGAGCTCTGGAGCAGAAAAGGGAGATGGAAGACTTGTACCAGGAATTCCTCTATTTACCGGGTTATTCTTATCTCTGTAATTCATGAACCTTATTTCTATTTTATTGTTCTTTATTATTATGGATACCTAAATCCTCTTCTAGGGTCTTAGGTGGATCTTGCAAGTTTAGAAACTTTTATGTTCTAGTTTCTTATTTGAATTCTTGTTTTTATTTCAATTAATATTGTCCTATTGTTTTTATCACATAATTAGGATTAACTATCCTTTTTATGTTCATAATCAATTAGTTGATCAGCGACCGTACTGCAATTAGTTGGTGGACCTATAGGATAATTGGGGCTATAATTAATGCATGACGAAACTTTAGTTTAGTCTTCCAATCGTTCAACCTTTTTGCTCTTTATGCTTTTCTTGAATTTAAATTCTTGCATGACCAAACAATGGTTAATTTAGGAAAAAGAATATTAATTGCGAATGACCAAACAGATTAGTAGCTTTAGTAAAGGGATTGGTAATTAAATAAAATAAATGAATTCAGGTAGAATGAGACATAGGGAATCGAAGCCTGCAAGTGAGACCGCGACCCTAGACTTCTCTCCATTAATTCAATCTTTTCATTTTAATTCTTGTTATTTATTTATTTTTATTTTGTTTCCTTCTCATCAAACTATTGTTCGTCTAAACAATATATAATATTGATTAGTTTAATACTTGTTAATTAATTCATATGGCAACGATAATCTTTTATACTACTTCTGCGAACGAGTACACTTGCTCTTAGTGTGTTTTTAACGCAACATACACTAGCCCATGGGATTGAGTCCCTTTCAAGTACCTAAGAACCCATTTAACAACTTACCAATGTTCCCTTCCAGGATTTCCCATGAATCTGCTAGTTATGCTGACAGCATGAGAAATATCAGGCCTTGAACATACCATAGCATACATTATGCTACCTATGGCATTAGCATAAGGTACTTGATTCATTTCATTCTCTCCTCTTGAGTAACTGGATTTGAGCTTATGAAAGTCTAAACTGTTGAGCTAATGGAACACTACTAGTAGGCTTTGCATCACTCATGTTAAACCTCTTTACCACTTTCCCAAGATAATCTCTTTTAGATAGAACCAATTTGTTTTTCTCCCTGTACTTTCTAATCTCTATTCCTAGTATCTTCCTTGCAACTCCCAAATCCTTCATCTCAAATTGCTCATTTAGCAATTTCTTCAAAGAATCAATATGCAACATGCCTTTGCAAGCTAGAAGCATGTAATCAACATAGAGTAACATATACACATAGAGATTATTTGATAGCTTCTTCTAATAAACACAACAATCATATTTACATTTATGAAAATTGTGCTTTATCATAAAAGAATCAAACTTAAGATACCATTGCCTTGGTGACTGCTTTAGGCCATAAAGAGACTTATTCAAGTGACACCCAATTTTCCTTTCCTTAAACTTAAAATCCAGTAGGATGTTGCATGTAGATGATTTCATGAAGATCTCCATGTAGGAAAGTTGTCTTAACATCCATTTGCTCCAATTCTATATTGAAGTGAGCAACCATGGATAATACAACCCTAATAAATGAGTGATTTACAACTGGAGAGAATATTTCATCATAATTTATTCCCTCCCTTTGATTGAACCCTTTAGCAACCAATCTTGCTTTAAATCTAGCTGGTTCAACCCCAGGAATTCCTTCCTTCCTCTTAAAGATCCATTTGCTTCAAATGATCTTTGTCTTCTCAAGTTTAGCAACCAAAGACCAAGTGCTATTCTTTTCAAGAGAAGTTAGTTCCTTTGTCATGGACAACATCCAACTCTGTCTTTCTTTGTTGCTCATTGCTGCAGCAAATGTTTTTGGCTCCTCATTGATTATGTCTACAGCTGTGTTGAAAGCATAGCTAAACATATCTGCGGAAAACTCATATCTTGTAGGTGGCCTAATGTTCCTTCTATCCATGTCCCTTGCTAGAAGATAATAATCCTCTTCAATGTGCTCATTATCAACAAGGTCTGCTTCCTCATTGTTTTGATCAGTGTATTGTTCTGCTGGTTGAGTTTGATGATTGTCTTGGTCAGTGTGCTCCACCTCAAAATCGAAACTGTCAAGCTCTTTCTGATTTGTAGCTTGATCTTATGCACTCCCAAAGGACTTGTAAAATTCTGTTTTACTGAATTTTATATATCTGCTAATGTTGCATCTTTTGATCTTTATGCGCCATATCTTGTAGCCTTTGACTCCTTAAGGATAACCTACAAAGTAACCTTTTCTTGCCCTTGGAACCAACTTACCCTCATTAACATGATAGTAGGCAAACTTTCAAGTGTTAATAGCTAGCTATCTCGCCATTTCACACCTCTTGAGGAGTTTTTAGATTTATAGTTGTCAAGGGACTCATGTTAATGAGATAGCATGTTGTATGGGAAGCTTCTGCCCAAAAATTTACCTACATATTAGAGTTAGATAACATACACCTCGTTCTTTCCAAAATAGTCCTATTCATTCTTTCAGCTAGACCATTTTGTTGAGGGGTATTCCTAACAGTTTTATGTCGAGTTATGCCATGATCTTTACAATAGCTAGTGAATTCCTCACTACAAAACTCTAAGCTATTATCAGTTTTTAAAGTTTTAATTTTGCTTTCAGTTTTGGTTTTTATCATGATTTTCCATTCCTTAAAAGCCCTAAAAGCTTCATCTTTACTTTTAAGAAAATAAATCCAAACCTTTCTACTGAAATCATCTAAGAAACTAATAGAATACTTATTACCTCCATGTGAAGCCACCCTTGCTGGTCCCCATAGATCCCATGAACATAGTCAAGAACTCCCTTTGTGGAATGATTGGCCTTAGAGAACTTCACCCTATGCATTTTCCCTAGAACACAATGTTCACAGAAAGGTAGATCTCCAACCTTGTCTTCACCAAGGACTCCCTTTGTACCAAGAATCTGCATTCTGATGCTGCATCAGCAGATCGTGTGACAGCGCTACCTTTCAAAATGTAGATTTCATGTTTCTTGTAACCCTCCATCACAACTAACAACCCTTTCATGACCTTGAGGATACCATCATGAGACTCAAATAAACACCCCATTTTCCTCTAACATGCCCATTGATATTAAATTCTTTTTTAGGTTAGGAACATATCGCATACCTGTTAGAACCCTTTGTGTACCATCTTCAGATCTCAACATTATGGAACCAATTCCCTTTACCTTGCATGTTGTATTGTTACCCATAATGATACTTCGAACATGAACCTCCTTAAGACCAATGAACCATTCTTTATTTGGGGTCGTGTGATATGAACACCTGTATCTTGAACCCATCCATCTTCATCAAGTCTTGATGTTGCCATTAAAACATCAGCAAATAGGTAACTATCTGTGACAACTGAAGCACTTGCTACATCTTCTTCACCTTTCTTCTTAGATTTTAGCTCTGGGCAATCTTTTCTGAAATTCCCCACCTTATCACATTGATAACACTTCTTCTTGAATTTATCTTTATCCCTAGACTTGTTTTCACCCTTATTTTTCTGTTTGAATTGCTTTTGTTTCGTACCCTTTTTCTCAAAGTCACCCTTAACAAACAACCCTTCACTACTATGCTCTTCTTTAATTTCTGATTTCCTTTTCATATCCTTTTGACATCAATGCAAATTGAACATCTTCAAGTGATAAAGATTCTTTGCATATAGGAGAGTGTCACATAAACTTTCATATGACTTAGACAAATAATTCATCATCAATCTTTACACACCTAAGTCATATGACTGAGAATAAGTGCTCCATGAATTATTTGCCTAAGTCATATGAAAGTTTCATAAAGATTGATGATGAATTATTTGCCTAAGTCATATGACTGAGAATAAGTGCTCCATGAGCCTTTTCCATTGCCTCTGCCTTCTCCTTTGCAGTGAGTCTTGAAGGTAACCCGTTCTCCCCGTTTTACACACCAACCAATCCTTGTTGTGCAAGCATAGCCTTCATTTTGATGCGCCACAAACCGAAGTCGTTCTTTTCGTTGAACTTGTCCATTTTGTATTTCGTTGACACCATGATTCCAAGATCGATTCTTCCTTGCTACTGACACCAACTATTGTGTTCAAACGTGCCAACGAACCTGAAAATTAAGTACACACAAATTGCAGAATAACTGTATAGTGCTGCAGCACTGGTTGCAACAGCACTATTAATAACAAGATATACGAAAATCTAAGAAAACAATTAAAGAAAGAGTTAAGGAGAGAGAAAATGAACACCCAAGATGGTAACCCAGTTCGGAGTTAATTCTCCTACTCTGGGGGACAAAATCCGACTTGAAGATTTCCACTATCTTGATCGAGAGTTACACCACATGATACATTCAAAGCACTTAGGCAATGCTCTCCTTGAACCCAATTACCCCAGGTGTTTCCCCACTCACTGATCTCTCGAATTTTCACTCACAAATGTTTCCCAATTCTATTTTCTGAAATGAGATAATGATAAAAAATTATCCAAGTCATCCATAAAACCCCTAAAGATGGAGCTTTATATACTAGCTCGTAACTACCCCAATCCACAAAGCTGTCACATCAGTTTAACTAACTAACTAACTAAAACTAAACAAAACAAAAATAGGTACAACAGGCTATAACAAATAATCGTCATAACAGGAAATAGTAGAAACACGCAGCAATGTTGCAGCAGGCGATGCTCTAGCACTGGCCAAAGGTCAAGGCAGAACGCATACGATGCTGCAGCACCATACTCAACAACAATGTTACAACGTAGAACAAAAGCTATTCATGCAATGCATGTTTTACTTTTGACCATGTTTTTGTGGCATGCTCAAGTCTTTCACATATCAGGAAAAAAGAAGAGACTCTCCAAACTAATAAGAACGCGCTTATCTTTGTCTCTGATTTTTGTGCACTAGGGGCAATGCATAATTTTCCATGGGAGCAAAATATTTATTTAATAAACATGTTCTCAGAAATAAATTTTAATTGATGGGGGCAATTGATCCAATGCTAACATGTATCCGCCACTGGCTGTCAATGTGGGGACTTTGTTGGTAGGTAATATATACCAATACCTCTTTAAGAGCTAGCTTAAAGAGTCATGAGACTCTCCTTGGCCCTAGTGAGCTTCCGAGACCCAATTCACCTGAACTTTTCGTCATAAAGAAAATAATACTAATGTTATTAGTAATAAAAAGCTTTTGTTTATTTATTTTAAATTATTATTTAACATGTAAAGATAGTTTCTGATTATATTTTACTGAACCCAAATGATAATGTTTTCATCTTTATAAGCATGGTGAAAACGGTGAAGCCTTCCGATATGTCTATTGTCTAACCGATATTGTGAATAGTCAAAAATGCACACTTAAAGAAATCGACAGCAATAACTTTGTTCAGCAGGGTGGAAACATACTTTTTAAATGGTACAGAAACATGTGAAGCAACCAGTGTTGTGTTTTAAGAACCACCAAGGTTTTAAAACCAACGGGATTTTGCATGATTGTCTCAACTAAATTTTAATGTGAGAATTTTTTTATTTGAGAAGTGTGGTATTTTTATACTGATTAATCAAGAGTGTACCACCTATAATCTTCCCAGATTACAGATATGTAGGTGCGAGTCCGGATCGGGCTGGGCACAGCAGTGCCCGTACCCGAGCCCGTGCCCATGTGTGCAGGTAATTACCCGCTCGCTTGCAGGTATTTTTGTTGGTACTCTATGGGCATGAGCTCAATTACCACCCCTAATTGAGATTCATTTAAGGGGTTGTCTTCTCCCACCAGGTATTTTTCCATACGCATCAGCCAAAAATCAAAGTCTTGACCAAATGATTACGGAGCTCAATTATCTACCACTTGTGCGAAAAAGGCAAATTGGTAATTTAGTCTGCCCATTCTTTTCTTAAATAGTTAGTTGATACATTTGTACACAATTCATTCATAATTTTTTTTTGACAAAAATGATTTTAATAGTATTGTAATATGAATCTGAAACGATATCTAAATAGAAATGTAATGAACAAATATGCACAATTAATAACATCTCCAACCATGTCTGCCAATAGTATTGTTTGACCCTCATGATGTTTGTAATTGTTGAAAATGACTAATGATGTTTGTGATGGTGGAACATGGTTGAAAATGCTTAAGAAAAAGCTCATTTGCATCATAATAGTGTGGGAGATATTTAGTGATGTCAGGCATGGAAAAAAATTTGAAAATAATTCAATTAACTTGAGCGCGTTATATTCCTTAAGTTAAGAATGATTTACTAGAAGAGTATTTTTTATGCATACTAGAAGACTCTTGACGATTACAAAATGTACTATGATGATAAAATAAGCTGTTGGTAAATTAGACAATGATGTGGGGGAAAATGTGGCCAGGTTGAGCATGTTTATGTACCAAAATAAATTGTAAAAAAGTTACATTTGTATTAAGATTAATTAATTTTATACTATTCGTTGCAGATAAATTACTAATCCTAGTTTAAATCCAATCTGAGAGAAAATAGTTTTTTTTGGTCAACAATTGTTTGAGAGAAAATAGTTTTTTAATGTTAAAGCAACGGGAATGGGTTGTGTGTGTTTCAGACTGGGCCTCAAAGATTGGCCCAAAACACCTTATAATCAGAGAACATTTCACCTCCACATTGGCTCAAGAAGACTGTTGTTTTGAAACTTGACATGAATAATACATATGACAGAGTGTAATGGGTTTTTCTCAGACAGACCTTATTGCCTTTTGGCTTCCATCAAGTATGAGTTGATAGAGTTATGGCTTTAGTTAATTATGTGTCGTATAAGTACCAAGTTAATGGTTTCTTAAGACATAGCTTGTCTCCCCAAAGGGGTCTTAGACAAGGGGATCCCATTTCCCCTTATCTGTTTATCATGGTTTTTGATGTGTTGTCACAGATGTTATCTCATGCGAGGAATGCACAAGATCTTAGAGGTGTTAATATTGCTAGGGATTTTCCCTTGACTCACCTTTTCTATGCTGATGATGCTACTTTATTTGGTAATACCTCTCAAGGGGAGTTGTATGCTTTGATGGAGATTCTAAACAAGTTCTCAAAGGCCTCATGTCAAAGAGTGAACCTCCAAAAGTCTGGAATGATCTTTAGCCGGGATGTCCAAGGGGACTTGAAGAGGGCACTGTCTGGTATTTTGTCTATCCCTATTTGGGAAAATGCAAGCACTTATTTGGGGGTCCCAGCTGAGTGGGAGATATCAAAGGTGCAATCTCTCAAGTGGATTAAGGAAAGAGTGATGAGCAAAATAAAGGGGTGGAAGGAAAAGTTGCTTAAGCAAGCAAGGAAAGAAGTGCTCATTAAAACAGTTATCCAAGCTATTCCTACTTATTTTTTATGACTATTGTAAATCTGTCGAAGTCTTTTTGTAGGAGCCTGTGTTCCCTGGTGGCTAGGTTTTGGTGGAGAAATGATGGGAAGGCTAGGGGAATCCACTGGAAATCTTGGAAGCATAACTTCCAATAAGCCTCAAGGAGGTATGGGGTTCAAGGACTTTGAGCAGGTGAACCTTTCCCTTCTTGCTAAGCAGACCTAGAGGTTAGTTCAAAACCCAAATTGTATTTGGGCCTCTACTCTCCTTGGGTTCTACTGCTAGAATGAACCTTTTTGGGAGGTGAAAAGTAAAAGAGGTGATTCTTTGGTGTGGATCAACATTCTGTAAAGTAGGGATGTGTTGGAGAGGGAGGGAGGGAGGGAGCGAGAGAGAGAGAGAGAGATAAGGGATGATATTGGCTCGTTGCTGGTTCAAGGCAAGGGTGTTGGAACAGTCCACCGTGTCTAAGGTGGGTGAACGTATTGATAGTGCAAATAAGTGTTGGGATGTTCAGAAATTAGCCCAAAATCTGCACCAAGGATCTGCTAAGAAAACCTTGAAAACCCTTATCAGTATTTTAGGTGGGTAGGATTTTTTTGGAGGCCTCACTCTAAGAATTGGTGTTATAGTGTGAAATATGACCATTTTGTTCTCTATCAGGCTTCCCTGAACTCTAATTTGACCCCTTTTTCTTCCTATTGTGCACCCAAAGATCCGTGGTCTGGTATTTGGGGCTCAAAGGTTCCTCGGAAGATTAAGACTTTTATTTGGAAGCTGTGTCAGAATGCTTTACCCTTGAGAGGTAACCTTTTTGCTAGAAAGCTGACTAAGTGCCCCCTATACCTTATCTGCTCTCAAAGTTAGGAAACATTGGAGCATGCTTTCCTTCTTTTCCCTTGGGTGTACCCTATCTGGTTTGGTCTTCAATTGTGCAGCGTTCCCATGGTGGATAGAGTAGCCTCTAGCTCCTAGTGGCTCTCTGAGTTCTTAAGTAACCCTGTCTCTCGACCTCTAATGACCATGGCAAGCATCAAAGGCTAAGTCAGTGGCACGCGTTCTGGTTGCAATCAGAGTCCATATTTAATGTCGTCAAAGAAGCCTATTTGGTTGAGGACAGCTGGAGTTGATTACTTGATAGTGCAGAGTTGGTCGCTCATAACCAAAGAGCTTGTTTCTGGCGATTGAGAGTCACTTACTTCTTGATGTTGGTCACTAAGGTTTCATTTGGAAGTTTTGGAGGAGAAGGGAATGGAGGGTTTCAAGAAAAAGGAAAGGGGAAGGGAATGAGATAGTCCACCACCTTGAATAGGGAATTCATTTCTGTTCATAATGCTAAAACTCCTCAATATGGGAGAACTAAAATATGATGTTGAGGAGGGTTTTGGAAGGCTTAGAAAATTCTTCAAATCCCTTCCATCGTTTTTTAATGCTCTCAAAATCAAAAAATTATGAATCATAAGCATCATCTTCTACTTCCCTACAAAAACAATCTCTCAAATAACGTGAGAAATTTCTCTCATTTTTCCTCTCCTCTTCTCCTTCCAAAGCTACCATTTGCTCCTAACTCCCTAATGATACCAAAAGTCTAGAATTGACACCAAAAATGTATAACCCGAGTTAACCGAAGCATTTTCGGCTTATTAGTCATTATAATGTAATTTACAAAACTATTACAAAAGTTGTTAGTAATGTGATTTACAAAATTATTACCGAAGTTATTACTAATGGGATGAGGCAAGTTAGGTCTCTTCTCGGTATTAGGATTCTCTAAATTCACTTGCATTTAGGTTAAAGGTTATGAGAGAGAACACGGAGAAGAAGTTGGTGAGTTAGAAAAAGACATAGATATATGTACAGGTGAATATAGGTGAATATCGAGAATTATGAATTTAGAGAATCATGGTCCTCCTTGCACCTAATGAATGTGATCTTGTTCTTCGTCGTCATAGTTAACATGACATTATCATTGCTCAAGAAGTCTTACATTCAATGTGTTGCATACATGGAGCAAAGGGAGCTATAGCCATTAAGGTGGACCAAGAGAAAGCCAATGTGATATTGGTATGCGCTCTAAAGTCAATAAGCAGAGCAATGCATCAAACGTTTGGATGGGAATTGCATAAAAACAATGAAAGAGAAAAAAAAAACTAAATATTTTATTGGCAGCCACCTTTGTCATAAATTATCCAAACAACCCATGGAAAAGATAAACATCTTTTCCTTTTGTTGGAATAATGTGAAGTCACGTTATAACAACAAACACATTTTTTTACCATGCATTTGGTCTAGAGGTAGATCATTTACTTAATGATTTCATATCTAATTTTTCTTGAATATTGAATTATCCTCCATTTGACAGATTTACTCTCCATATTAATGCTTCTATAGGTCTTCTCCATAAATGCTCAAACCACCTAAGACGAGAATCTACTATCCTCTCTACTAATCAGATCCGAACCTCAGAGCAAGTGGTAAAGAAACACTGATATAAACACATCTTCAAAATTGCCTTACAAAACCTTCCTTAGACAAAATTTGAGCAAATCCATACACGTTTTAACTAACATCTATGCAATTGAAAATGGTATTTGCACTGAGGCTGTGTTAAAGGCTATAATACATGTAAGAAATGGAAAACAACAATTGCATAATTATATTCCTTTCTCATTAACATTCACAGGATTACAGCTTTACATTTAACAAGTGTATAATGTAGAAATTGGCTGGTTCAGGTTCAGAATAACTTACTCTGATGCTGCTACTTGTATTTATCCATTATCTTTCTCGCCGCTTCCACAGGATCATCATCATCCATAGGAGGAGTTGAAGTGGTTCCTCCATTCCCGCTAGGTCCTTCATCTTTATTGAATGCTAGGTATGCAAAGTATGCAAGTCCTATGGTGGCCTATGAACAAGCAATTAACTCGTGTTAATCATAGCATTGAACTACACTTTACAAGCAATTAACTCTTGTAATTGTGAAATACTCCCTCTGATTCTACTTATAAGAAAAAAATTATTGTTTTAGGTTCATTGAATAACTGATGTATCTGGTCTATACATAAGTTATTTTAAATCTAAAACTGCAATTTTTTCTTATAAATAGGACGAGGATTATAAGCAAAAATTTCTATGTATTTGGTCCAAAGTATAAGCCTAAACCAAATATATAGACTTTTTTATTTATATTTAAGGCCAGATGGAGTACAATTTACAAGATGAGTAATGAAGCTATCTCTAATCCCTAAGATGCATTGAACTTTTTCTACTTTGATGTACTACAAATCTAAATTACTTGGAATGTTGAACATATTAATGTGTCTACTAGGAAAATGACATATTAATGTTAACTTGGAAAGTGAAACATTAATATGGTTCTATTTCCAACACAACCAAGTTTTTATTCTTGAAGACTCACAGAACAGAAATGCTTAAGATTTGGCAAACAGAAGTGTTTTAAAATTTGGCAAAGCCGTGTTCTAAATTTCTAATAAGACCAAAATACATTGGTTATTCAATGTACTTACTTAGAGAGTGATTCTTCTCTTATAAATAGGACGGGAGGGAGTATCTTTCTTGGAACGCAAACCAAGACTAGAAGACACAATTCAACACTATAGTTTCAAAAAAGAGTAATAGAGGTGATGGAAACCAGCATAAGAGAAAAGGATGCATTGGAGATCATTACAAAAATCCGGAAATTTTTTTAGGCATTTATTTATGTCAGAAACTGCAATAACTTTTGGTCTGATCGTCATTCAATGTTCTGTTGAAGGCTTCGATACCCAAATACAAAATCATAAATATGGGCATGTATAAAAATCCTACAAGCCAAGATTCAATTGGTTGAACCTTGTGAGCTACAAAAGTCTCTCCGTTCATTTAAGAGGAAACATAGTATAACTGTATAAACTGCACAAGTGACTTCATGGAGTTCAACCGATGAAAACCTTTTTCTAATAATTAGATATAGTCAAGGTTGTCAAACTCAATAGTCTGCATAAACTTAGTGGAATTTTCATAGACTTGCAAGAGTTTATTTAATACAAATATAATGTATACAATGTCTATATAGTATCTAAACATAATTTAACATTGTGTTCATTCAACATAAACAACCAATAAGTTAAAGTAAGATGTGTTCACAGACCAGGCAAGAAAACATGGCATCAATTCAAAATTGATGGACAAATTCCCAAATCACGATAGGTTCAGAACTTGGTACACAAAAAGAGAATAAAAAGTTCAACTTGATGGATCAATTGACAAATCACAAGGTTCAAAATTACAAAAGAGTGAAGGATGGTGGGATGAGGTTCCCTCGTTGGAGCTGGATTCAGTTCAATAGAGCTAGGTTTTAGCTCATAAGAGTGAGGTTCACTCACCTGACACCTCTATGGTTAGTTGGTTTCATGCAAACTTGCGATGATGGGTTTGTCCATGTTTTCTGGTTTGTGACTTAGTTAAGTTTATGCCGGGAGCTACTAAGTTGGAGGTCAATTCAGTATTGTTTACCTCCTTTGCAAATAGAGTTCATGTTGGGATGTTAGATATATTAGTGGATGCCACAAATGTGATGTTCTTCTTTAATGCATTACAAGCTCTATCATTTAACAGTTGCATTTGTTTTTTTCTTTTAAAAAAACAATAAATCACTGCCATTTTACGTATGTCTAGGACAGGTAACCATTATTTTATAGACTTGTCCAATCGTCCTCAAACTCACAATTCTATGCGATGCGAGTCTACCTGAGTTTACACAATTTTCTAAGCGAGTTAACTCGATTTTATGCCTTTATACCTAGAGTCATAAACTCATGATTCTACGGATGAATTCGATATTTAGAATGACAACCATAGATACAGCTGCATGTGTGGTTTGACAATTGAAAAATAGCTCATGCGACGTGAACATCCCCATCTTATTAGATGGATATGATAGCCTTTGCCCAACAGTAGACTACACAAACTTGATTTTGGCATGGTTGAATCATGGAACGGACATTGCAACTTAGATTTACCCTCTTTCGCAAAACAACACTATATATCACCTTTCTTTCAATACTGAACAAACAGTGGCAATACAAAAAGTACCTCAAAACTATAATGCATGAACATGTCAATTGATTTCATATGAATAAATTGTGTATAAAACTTTAAAACAATAATCTGAAATTTTTACTTGATATGAAAAATCGATGGCTCACCAGTATAAAGAAAGCTGTAGAGAGGAGAGACTTGAGTACAAAAAGCGCAACACTCAAAGCCACAAAAGTCACTGAAATCCTTGCTACTGGTCTTGGTACTGAATTCTAGCATCAGGAAAGAAGAGTAAAGAAAAGAGAAACATGCAAAACAAGAAGCTTCTAGTATTGTAACAAATTAGAAGATAACAGCTAGATAAATCAAATTATTATTCAAAGCTTAAAAAAGCAATTCCGACTTACAGGAACCAGACTTGTGCCTGCCTCAATTCCATCCCTACCAATTTTCCATGCATTCTGCAAAACTATCTCGTAATCACGGTGATAGTTGAAATCGAAGAGCAATAGTTAGGCTTTCTAGACAAGCAAAAGAGCTGGAAAAAGGGTTATGAAAAATACAATCGTTCCCAATTCTGAAGGACAGACAGTTCTCACATATAAAGAGATATTTCAATGTGCAACAATCGTTAATCATATGGTGTTTTCCTCTCAATATAGGATAGCTCATCAGGAGTGCATAAACTTGGCCAATTGCTAATCTCATGTTGATCCCTCATGAATTTACAAAAGACATGCAACTATCAGCTTTAATAAAATACAGCAACCATTATGCAAAGGATCATATCTTCTAAGTGGCTATCTATATAGGAATAAATTTACATTGAATCTCTTTTAGAAAAAGCACGTGAGAGAGGATAAAGCACGTTGAAGAGACTCGTGTTGGCTTGTAGGGACAATTGGCAATCCTAGAAGCCGTTTGGGTTGTTACAAGAGTCGCTATCACCAACACAAATTGGCAAAGATTATAAAGCAATGAAGCATATGAATATTTTTAAGTTCAAGTTAGTGTGGTAATTAACTAAGACTGCTACTTAATTTTTTATTTTATGAAGGAAAGCCTTAGCACATTAGTTGAAGGTGTTGCCATATGACTAGGAAATGATAGATTCAATTAGGCGTGTCAAAATGGTCATAGTTCTTTCACTATTTAACATTTTTAATGCACTTTAATTCAATAGTCAGGGAATTTCTTCAGTTTTATCCAATAGTCATCAACTCTCTATAAAACTTTCTGCGAACATCAACCACAAGGTATTGCATAATAACCTATTAACTAAACTTGAAATTGCTATCTTTTCATCTTTTCTAAACCTTAGAACTGAAATCTAATCAACAAAAATAAGAGAAGTAGAAAAAAAAACAATAAAAAAAATGAAAATCTAAAACAATTCAACAATTGGGGCTAACCTTTATAAAAATTCGACTGTGCTGCAAAAACTACAAAACTGGAGCGAGGTTTCTGGCTTCTAGAAACCTTGAAGGGGGTGTTTAAGAGAAAAGGTTGCTTCTTTAGCTTCAAACATGAATTGGGCGAATGAAATTGATGATGGGTATGAACCAAGGTTCGATTTTGACAGCAAATTGGAAAGCAAGGGGAAAGAGTAGAGAAGTTGTGAACAAAACCGTGAGCAAGCATTTTTGGTTTTTACTTTGTATTGAATATATGCAAATGGTTTTAGCCTTTTAGGTACACATTGAAGAAGAAGTGCAGTAACAAAGGAACTCAGAAGGGTGGTGGTCTTGCAAGTGCAACATACACAGCGATCAGAGCATGTAACAAAGACTCAGCCTCACAAAGCTGAGCTCCATTTTCTCAAGCCCATAAGTTAGTATTGTAGCCCATCTAAGGCCCAAACATTTGTACTCCTTTTTTTCGATTGCACCCCCTCTGCTTAAAAATTTTGCATTGCCCAAACTACCTCTTTCTCACATAAAAATTTCACACCACATCCCATCCCTTTCAGTCTTTGACCTAGGGCTGGCAATGAACCGAACCAACTTGAACATAGTTTGAAATTCGACTCGATAAATACCTCGTTGAACTTAGTTCATGAACTAAATGAACTTGAACTTGAGCTGAAAATTGAGCTCGTTAAATAAATGAGCTGAACTTGATTTAAGTATAGTTCGACTCGTTTGGTTCATAAATGAGCTTTGAATAATATATATATATATATATTACTCTACAATTTTTATTTCAGTATGATCTCTGTTATGCATTTTGTGTTTCTAGAACAAGGTTTTTTATTTATTGGTTGGTGCAATTTGTTTAGCAATAATTATTATATCCTTATACAATTTTCAAATTATTTTATCATTATACTTGTTTACATTTTTTTCTTAAACTCATGAGATGGGTAAACAAAAGTATTATAATTATATTTATATTTTCAATTAGGTAATTATTTCATTCAAAACTACTAGGAAATTTCTATTTTACAATGCCAAAAATATAATTTTTGTAAAAAAAAGAGAATTTTTTAACGTGTTATTCATGCGAGTCGAGCTAACGAGCTGAACCAAGCTGCTCGCGAGCTTGAGTCGAGTCAAGCTGAACAAAATGGTTCATGTCGATTCGAGTCGAGCTATGAGCCGAACCGATTCTTATCGAGTCGAGACGAGCTAAACCAAGTTAGACTCAACTTGACTCATTTTCAACTTGACTAGCTTACTAGGGACAGATCCAGAAACATATTAAATGGCGGTGAATTTTACTAATAAATAAGTAAAATTACTTTAAAGATTATTTATCTTGATTTAAAATTGCATCTATCATTTTTTTTTTCAAATTAATCCCTTAAATGTAAATAAACATAAACTAAGGATGCATAAAAGTGACTAAAAGTCCAATCGTGTTAGTATTTTAATATTCAAAGACATAAACTAAGAGGAAAAACATAAATCACTAATCCGAAAATTTAAATTAAACTATAAGACATTTTATAGTAATAATGTTAATAAATATTACTTAAACATTTTAAAGATTATATATATATATATAAACTTAGATACGTAGTTAATTATATATATTATATATTTAAGGCTAAATTACACATTTGGTCATTTACCTTTTTTTTTCTCGTTGTGGTCATTTATCTTTCATTCCTGTGTCAGTTTGGTCCTTTATCTTTTTTTTCTTCCCACTTTGGTTATTTATCTTTCATATTTGTTTCGGTTTGGTCTTTTTAAACAAAAATACAGAAAAATGAAGAACACTATGAATGTGCTCAAAAACACTTTGATTTCTTGTTTCTTGAATAACTCATGCAATACACGACCAAATTGAATGAAACTGGACCCTAACTTGAATAAAATTTTGCGATGAATTCAATGGAACCAAAATTAAGCTCAGAAAAGTGCATATGCACGAAATCACTTCCGGAACCGAAATCTTGAATTTCAAGTTCAAAAAACCTTCAATCTCAACAATGGTGATTTTGCTATATAGCACTAAATATTGAACTATTCTCGCACCTAAAATGTTCAAAGCTCAACAAGGAATCAAAATATCGCAAGTATTTTGTTCAGAAAAGCGCGTAAAACGCATACACTGTCAAAAAACATTTCACATATATAAAACGTGTTTTGGCTCTTATTTGCTCATTTCTCAACCAATTTGCGTCAAACTAATTGTGTTCAACTCGTATTGAGTTTGGAAATTGAACTATAGAAAAAGTTTCAACAAAAACGATGCAAATTCGAGAACTAATTGTGTTCAACTCGAATTTGCATAATTTTCATTGAAACCTTTTGCTTTAGTTCAATTTCTGCACTCAATATGAGTTGAACGCAATTGTTTTGATGCAAATTGGTTTAGAAATGAGTAAATAAGAGCCAAAACATGTTTTGGAGATGCGAATTGATTTTTCACAATATTTTGCATTTTAGCATTTTTCTAAATAAAATGCTTGCCATATTCTGATTCCTTGTTGAATTTAGAGCATTTTAGGCTCAAGAATCGTTCAATATGTTGCTCTATAGCAAAATCACCATTGTTGAGATTGAAATTTTTTTAACTTCAAATTAAAGATTTCGATTTCAGAAGTGATTTTGTGCATAAGCAATTTTCTGACTTTAATTTTGGTTCTATTGAATTCCTTGCGAAATTTTATTTTATTCAAGTTAGAGGCCAGTTTCATTCAATTTGGTCGCGTATTTAATGAGTTATTCAAGAAACAAAAAACCAAAGTGCGTGTTCTTGAGCGCAATCATAGTGTTCTTATTTTTCTGTATCTTTTTAAAAAGGACCAAACCTAAACAAATATGAAAGATAAAGGACCAAAGTGAGAGAAAAAAGATAAATGACCAAAATGACACATGAATGAAAGATAAAGGACCAAATGTGTTATTTAGCCAATATTTAGCTTAATTCTCTTTCTTTCTATGTGTGTAGTATATAACATGTTGCATATATAAATGTAGTAATTGGGGGGATGATTGCCCCCTTCTCCCTCTGTCCCTGCCACGTAGTGGCGATTGGAAGTTGCCATTGTCGTGTGGATCGGGTCTCACATGAGGTCAGACATGATTAATATGATATGAGGATTGATTAGAGATATGAAGTGATGAGATGAGTATTAGTTGACTGGATGCATGAGAGGTAAGGATTATTTGCATTGTTACTATTATTGTCCAACTAGGGTCTTGAACGAGTTCAAGGCACTCGAGGGCGGGTACAAAGAAGTTAATACATAACATCGGGTCCCTAGGGACGTTGGTTTAGTCCATTGAAGATTCATAGGGGACCAATATGTTATCCCTATTTTGTTGTGGCTGATGGGTAACTTGATCTTCCTAACATGGTATTGTTTCTTCATTGTCGTTAGTGAACCATCTCAGGTGCAGCCTTGAATCCTGCTCTTATCATGTTGTTGGGGGAATAGGGGACACTTAGGGATACAATGAGCGGGTTAGGTCTTTTGGACGATTGACTAGTTTACCCAAAAGAGTGTGTTGAGGGACACACTAATTAGTCGGCCCAATAGTATGTTGAAGGAAAAACTAGCGACCCAGTGGAGTCAAGATTTGAGAGTTGTGGCTAGTAGACATATATAGGTTCATGAGAGAGAGGGAGAAATAAAGAGAGGGCGAGAACTAGATTTGATTAGAACGTATATGTCTGATTAATTGACGTATCTTTATCTCTACTTCCCCTAATAATTATAGTCTTGTATGTGTTACTTATCTCCTTCTTTGCCTTAATTGTTTTCTTTTCTCACTAGTTCCCAAAACGTTTAAAAATTTGTGATTTAAAATCGATTGTATGTTAAAGCTAGTGTTAAACAAAAATTCGGTGATATTTTTGTAAATAAAATGTTGTATCTCGTTTTAGCGCATTACAATCCTCAAAATCGGTGCCAATTTTAAGAAAACGACCACCATGGTATCTCTAATTTAAATAAACTTTCACCAGCTTAAAATACCACACCAGATGTTTGTAAATGTCTGACGTGAATTTGATAAAGAACTTAAAAAGTTTAGGACACTACCAATTCTACGTTGGTTGTTTCCTAATGCCTGGTTGCTTGACACCACCTAGTTCGTCCTTACTCCTGTTTCACATGACAAACCCATGAAGTTGGACTGAGGTTGAACAAGTTTTAAAACACGAATTTGTATATTTTGTGTTTTGACATGAATTTTATTTTCCACAGAGAGATGGATGGGGGATTAGGAATTGAATGTTTGTCGCTTGACACTGTTAGTATCTATACGAATATTCTCATGTTGATTCTAACAATTTACAGCGATCTGGCCACTCAATTCCTTATCTCCCCTCCATTTGCCAATGGATAGTAAAACCCAAGCTAAAATACAATGGTGTACAAGTTTGTGTCTTAGAACTCCTTCAACACCAATCCTACTTCTTAGGTTTTGTCTTCAAAAAAACACAAGTAAAGGTGAACTTGATCATGTCATACAACCACATTAATCTAGATTGATTGTTTTATCGTTCAGAATCAGAACTCGGTGTTTATCATGTTGAGGTGGAATTTTAGAAGAAGAGTACTTTGGGGAAAAAGGAAAACGAGCACAAGAAACTTGTGAAATATTTCTTGTACTTGTTTTTTCCTTTTCCTAGAGCTGCTTTCCTTCTGAAATTCTACCTCAACATGATGATATGTGTTAGTTCCATAGAGACAAGAGTAGAGGAGGGCTACATTAATGAGCAAGAAGTTACTTAATCCGAAGCTGTTGACCTAAAGAGAACACTTCAGAAGTAACTCGCCTTTTTTTACTTTACTTCTGTTATAGTTTGCGTATAGTGAGTGCAATGAGTCCATGCATGTCAAATTATTTACATTGCTCCTAAATACACATTTGGTCCATTTATTAGCCAAACATGCATTAAACCAAATAGATTCTATATGGATCGAGGAAGTTTCTTATTTTCTACGATTCTGACTTAGCATTTGGTAGCGTGTTTGGTCTGGCACTGAGGTTGGCAGAATTGTCGCCATACATCATGAAAACATGGAAACTACACGTTGGATGTTCTGAAATTCACGATGAAACCATTGTTAGGAACATGATTCCCAGATAGGCACCGTGTTACCTAACATAGTGGATGTTAATTTGTTTCCGCATCCGGTATGGACAAACTCGCGTTTACAATGGTTAGAAGCAACCTTTTGAGTTTGGTGTTTAGGCAGCTGACAAGGAAATCAATTTTGGTTCGTAAAATCGATTTTAGCAGAAGCATCTCTATGTAGCTTATGTGTCCAATTAAAATCAATTTTGTATGCATCACACATGGATTTCCAGCTTTTCCCTTCTCTCTAGGAATCAGTTTAATGATTGTTGCCCTGATTCGAATTTCTCGTCGTTTCCATATAGATCTAACTGTTTATATGTGGTTTAACATTATTTCACCACCATCTTGTGTTTTTATGGCCAGAACTTTCATGTTTAGAGATGTAAAAAAAAGAAAGAAGAGAGGAGGAAGAAGACAATAGTGCGGCTAGAGGAGTTAAGAGAACATAATTTAATTTTAGGATTTGGCTTCACCACAAAAATCAATGTACCGATGAGACTTTTAGGGTCATGGTTCAACCGCTTAAAACCGTGTTGGACCGCTGAAATAACCGAATCGTAGAAGGTGTCGGGTCATGGTTTAACTGGTTCAACTGTTCGGTTTGTTCGGCTTTTAAAATATTGATAAAAATGATAAAAACAAAAGTAATAAAATAATAAATGTAAACTTTAAAAAGATTGACGTCAACTTATGCATTAAACCAAATAGATTCTACTAGAATAGCTGACCCGTGCCATGCACGGGTGTAATTATGCAATTGAAAAATTGTTAGAGTAATTTATATTTTGTAAGTTGATATTTTATTGAATAATAAATAACTTTTTTTTAATTCCTAAGAAGCTTTTTTTTTGTGAATAATAAGTAACCAATGATTAATTAGTATTTGAATATTAAATTTTAAACTATTGAAACTTTGTATTGATTTGTTATGCATAAACTACATCATGATGTTAGTTGACATACCCATACATATTAAATACTTCAACTAATTAGAGAATAGAAGAAGACAAAAATTTCCTTAGTTAAAAAGGTAATTAAATGTCATTTAAATATTAAAATTCACAACACTCAATAATATTCAACTTCATTTTTGGGTCTAGGGCCTTTGACCCCGCTCCGGTGTCTAGGGGAAAGGGCCTTGAATAATCCGGAGTTCGGCCAGGAGATAAGTAAAGTCTGGCTCCAATTTGTTTCATCGTCGGGGATCGGGTAATAGTCGAGTCTGCTCCTTTAGATGGAGTGCATTAACCACTTGCACCCAAGCTTGGAGTTGATATTCAACTATTCTATATAAAAATAATATTAAGCTATACAAATATTTAAAATTAGTACTATTAAGCTATAGAAATATTAAACTATCAATAATGTGGCCCATTTATATCAAAATAATAGTCACCCATAGTAATAATCATTTACTTGTAAAAAAATAGTAATTTAGATACAAATGTTTTTTTGCCAAATGTTTAGTCTTGTTATAATATATTTTTACCAAATAATTAAGTTTTTCGTAGATTTTCCTACAAATATGTTTATACAAAATGTTCATTCACTGTCTACAAATCCAGATACACGTGGTCAACCAGGTTTTTTGGTGTATAAGCAGCAATAACACGTAACAAAAAATGTTCATTCCCCTTGTAGTGTCTTATTACTCCGAGAGTTTTATCCGAAAATTGAAACTTTCTCATATTTAACATTCTCACTGACTTAGTATTCTTTTAACTTAAAATTTTAAAATAAATAATTTTTTCAACTTATTGACTATATTGTTAACCTTGACCCTTTAAGGTAAAAGAATAGTGATATTAATGAGAGAGATAAACATTAATTCTAAGTTGTTTCGTAAGGGAGTATGACGTGTTTTCATCTCGTAGCATAACTGTATCATAACTGTCATCCAAAAATTATGTTAATTTTAATTGAGTTTTTAAGATTCAAATTTGTGGTGTATGTCAGAATAATCATTTGGGTTCTTTTGGCGTGAACAATAACTACAATATATTGGCGTGTACAATAATGCTAAATGAAAGTTTACTCCATTTTGGGTTCTTTTCCAGAATTCATTTGTAGCAATCATTAAAAGAAAAAAATTTTGCAAACGTATAGTAACAATTGTAGCAATTTTTTTTTTGAAAAGCAAACGAACGAGTACATATATATAAATATATGTAACAGAGTAACAGAGACAAGATTGGACACTAGGAGTATCCAAACCCAAAACAAGGACCTACAAAAACCGAGGACTAGTTTCGACTAATACATACAGAAGGATCAACATGCCATTCATAATAAATACACGTTGGACCTTTCGACCTCACAAGAAACCAATGCCAAGATAATGATCTAATCCTCTCCACCGCCTCACTAGGAACCAATGCCATTCATAACAATTGTAGCAATCTATCATTTGGAGTACTTAAATTTTTGTATTCATTGCGGATGTGATAGCTGAATGTAAACTATCATTGTTAATAATGTATGAGTGATTTTGGAGAGGAAAAATTGTTAGATCTTTCTTATGAAGACATTTGTGATATTATTAAATGATTTTATTACTAATCTATACTATAAACATTTGACAATGCATTTCCATTAATGCATTGCCAAATGTCATTCTATTAAGAAAAACATATTAATTACGTGTTCAAGGTCCCACTTACAATAATATTATAATAATATAACTACCTTTAATAATAATCTATAAACAGCTCATGAGAACCTTATTGTGTACAACTTCTGATTTGTACTAGACACAATTTACTCTGAAAGGTTAATGTTGCAAGCATTACTCCTTAATTTTAGCTAATCAGTTGTAACTCCTAAAAAAACAATTAATAAAAGGATGATAAAAGAAAAAAATTTGCAAGCGTTTCTTCTTCTCCTTTTTCCAATCATTCATTTCCCTTCCATTTCTCTTTTTATCAATCACATTCTTTGTGGATCTGATCCCATTTTACCCCACCCTAATTGTCTTTGATTTCGGCTATAGGTTTTTCTAATTTGAGTCACCCACCGTTAAGAAGGGAAGGGAGTCTGGCCAGAATGGGGATGCTGCTTCTAGTTTTCTTCAATGTCGCACTTTCTTTTGCACTGTCAACCACATCGCTATGGTCGTTCTTTACATATACAAATACCTTCTCAATTATACTGAACCCACTTATTAGCGCTTCATTGTTGAGATCAATTTTATGGTTCCGGCGAGTCCTTTGCTCCCCTTAATTAAATCACAGAATGAGATTACTCTTTTGTTATGCACTTACTCCCAATTGCATTTGTCAGAAGCTTTTTTATTTGTGTTTTTCATTATTCATGAATGAGAAGCCACACATCGTTTTTCATCATCAATATTAGTGGGTAATGCCTCAAATCCATCAAATCGGTAAATGCTTAACGTGATTGCTATTATGTTTGGTTAGGAAGTATTATACTATGAAGAGTTTATGAGAACCTTGAAAAATGAAGAACAATAACAATTACTGAAGTTTCTTCTTGTGGTTGATGCTGCTAAACTTAATGACAAGTTAAAGTTCTATACTTTCATTCGTGGTTGATTATGAATATTGTTTTGAATTCCAATGTTGTGATACAACCCCCACTATAGCAACTGCAGATAGCCCAAGAACTTCCAACAACAAGCCATGTGCTATTAGGCCCAAGCCTAGATAAGAGATGAATATACCATATCTAAACTATAACGGGGGTATTTCGACCCCAAAAAAAAACTATAACGGGTGTGTATCATGAAAATAAATTTATTTCATTTGATATGTTATTGCATCTGAATTTTTAAAAAAAAAAATGTTCCAAAATATTCATCTCTTATATCAATGTACATTGCTTGAATGTTTCAATTTTTTCATTTGAAAATTATTCCAAATTATTGTGCATCTGATCTATATATTAAACAATTGAGAATGTATCTCAATAAATGACATTACAAATATCATTTTCTTATGCATTCGCTAATTAATTCGCTTGCTTTAGAAAAAAATTTCATATTAAAGTAATTAATTGAATTTAAATATTCAAATTATGCAAATAGTGAAATTCATCTAACACATGGAAATAATTTTTGACATTTTGATTCACAATTAAACATTATCTCAACCTGCCAAATCAGTTACAAATTTCGAATTTGAAGTGCCAAAGATTCCACCCCAATGAAATGGAACTACTTCTATAAATTTTGGTCATTTCAATGGGTATGCATATTCTTAATCGCATTTGAGTGTATACCTGATCGCATTAATAGACCTATTTGTATTTAAAAATATAAAATCTGCAAAAAAATGTAGATTAGTTTTTTTTTACTTGAAAAAGAATATAGATTAAAAGAAATTTAGTGACCAACTTTTTACAAAGTGGCAACAAATTAAACGTCTAAATCAAATTAGCTTATCTCCAAATTAAACGTCTAAATAAAATCAGCTTATCTCCAAAATTGTTTTTACTAAAATTGTAAAATGATTGTTACAAATTAAACAATTTTATGCTTTAATATGGATTAAATGACAACCAAATCAGCTTATTTCCATTTTCAACTATAGAATGTCCCTACCCCACTTGCTGGAAATATCAAAAAATCAACTTTCAATCAAGTATAAAAATGACTTCAATTTGAGAAATCCTTAATTTTGACATAGAAATAAATATTTCTAAAAGGTAATTTTTTGACCACATAAATAAGGACAAGGGCTGAATATTAACATTTCTAAGCGGTAATTTTTTCACGATGTAAATAAGGATAAATACTGAATATTTTAATTTTAATTAATGAATCTTTTTGAATCACATATTATTGGCGCCTTCTTATATATGCAAGAAAGTGATATTCAATTTGCCTACAAAACCAAATAAACCTTTTTTGACGTAAAAAAAAGGCCATTTGATATTTTGAACGACAGAGAACAATGATACTAAAAAATGCATGGCTAAGCAAGTGGCGACAGCTCCTTAATTAATACCATTTGTCTCATTATATAATACTTTTCTTTAGTATTCCTCATGTTGCTATTCCTTTTTTGGTGTGTCACAAAGATGAGTGTTGATGAGTTCCTTAGTTCACTTGCTATTCTTTTAAAAAATACTTAATATGCATTCTTTTACATATGAGTATGAGAGCTTAATGTATCAACATATATATATATGCCTTCTTTCATTAAGCTTCTTTTACATATAGTATCTTAGTGACAATATTGTGTGACCAGCTATCATATTCTATTGGTATAAAAATTAGTGAAATTTATTTCTGACCAACTGGATAATTTTCTCCCAAGTTTAGTTGGTTATCAACATGATGATATTTACATACAGACTATTTTGTAGCTACGGGGAGGAATTAGTTACAAGTTAATGAAATTGGGAGGTTGTTGCATTGCAGGATTGATTTATACGGGTGATGACAAGGAGTCAAAGAGTTATACATCTGGGAGGGAGCTTTTTCAATTGATAATTGCATGTCTATGGGGGCTGATGCAATATTTGATATAAAAATTAGTAGGATGGGTCGAAAATGATATTAGGAATCTCTGTTACAAGCACTACTCCTCAAACTTTAGATTTCTTACTCAATCTTGACCTTTCACAAAAGCTGTGCAAATGGAGCAAGTAAAGGACGTGAGACTGGGAGGTAGGCGACTCAAAAATTGTGCAATCCCTTGACCAAATATACGACCGACATGACCATGTCATGACATGCTCATTAATATCGTTATTATTTAGAGATAGTGTATGTGATGAAGAACTCTAATCACCATAATACGATATCGTTTATGCTTAAAAAATAAAATTAACATGAACTTTTGATAGCTTAAATCTTATTTTCAAATCACAAAAAATAACATATATACATGCATTAATTTTGCTACTAGTTTACAAAATATAAATTATTCGACAATAATTTTCAATAACATATTAATACCCGTGCAGGGCCCGAGTTAATTATTCTAGTTGTTTATAATATAGGTTTTTTTAAGGGAAAAAGCAGTTTGTTTATAATATAGATATAGATTAATAGAACTTTTTCAAAAGCTAAAAATAAGTTGAATGGGAAATAATATTGCAACATTAAAAAAATAAAAGATTTTTGAAATTGTTTGACTGGAAAATATTTCTTCATATTATTGGATTAAGTTGATTTTATTACCATATATAAATATAAATTTGATACAGAATGTTCATTTATGGAATGCCTAATTGAAGGCAATTAAAAAAATTCACAAAAGTATAATAAATGCTAAATGACTGTGAAGATAACACTTGGATTAGAATTAAATAAGATGCATTCTGAAATGTTATATATATATATATAGATTTGGATAAAATAAGTTTCTTATTTTCTACGGTTCTAACTCAGCATTTGGTAGCGTGTTTGGTTTGGCAATGAGGTTGGCAAAATTGTGGCCAGAAATCGGGCAACTTGGAAACTACGCGTCGAAGGTTCTGAAATGCACGATGAAAACATTGTTAGGAACCTGATTCCAGGATAGGCACCGTGCTACCAAACATAATGGGTGTATGGTTCCATGTTCAGTATGGAAAAACTCATGTTTACAATGGTTTGAAGCAATTTTCTACGTTTGCAGGGTGTTTGGGGTAGCTGAAAAGGAAATTGTTTGGGGTAGCTGACCAAAACATTCATGTTCAGAGATAAAAAAATACAAATGAAGAAAAGAGGAAGAAGAAAATAGTAGTGCGATTGGAGGAGTTAAGAGAACATAATTTAATTTTTGGGTTTGACTCACCATAAAAACATAAAAAAATTTAATTAAATAATGTAAATTTTTTAAAAAATATTGACGTCAACTTCAATTAAAATTTAGAACAAATAAAAAATTAGGGTGCTTTTAGCATTAAATATGAGCGTAGGATATAATATAAAAATTCACGTTGAGATTTAATACTAGTTTATTCAATCTTAACCACTCATAACATTTTTCACAATATCCTACGATTAATTTTAGTGGTTAGAAACACCCAAAAAACTAATATAAATTAATGATTACAGTACGCTTTTTTATAGAATTCTATTTTAAACTATATCTTATATTATGTTTAATTATGTTTCTAATATATTTTGTTGGAATATTTTATTCCAATATCATAAATAATGGGCATATATTCTTTATTAATTATATTAGCTATTTATCAATTAGGAGCTTTGATTGATATGTGATCAAAATAAGTAAAAGGCTATATTGGATTTCTAATTATATAATTAATTAATTAATTATTATTGATATGGGCCCAATATGAGTGGATGTCAGTGATAGCCCATTAGAGGGATAATGGGAACCCTAATAGACTGTCACACTATAAGTAGGCTATGGTCCCCAATATACCGGACTAACCGCAACACACACGTTTACTCTCCTCTCCCCATCTGAAGAGAGTCTAAGGCATTAGGAGTCCCGGTTGAGGAAGAACCATAAAGCCAACGAGTAGCTGTTGCTCGTTTTCACTCACTCTTTCTTCTCAGGATTCGTTCTCCACTTCTTTGCTATGGATCCAGGTATTTATCTAATACTTGATATATCAACATGTCGTAGATCCTAAGGTTATCAAGGTTATGGCTTTGTTCTTGATTATATAGAAGCATGCTTGTATGTCTTTGTTTTCCGCTATAGTATATTCGTGATTATAAGCATGTCTTGTAGATAGATTAATTCGTACAAGTGGTATCAGAGCTGTCTTCTATGTTGATTTATTGGGATTTATTTTGGTGATACAATTAGGTTCTCCTCTATCATATGTATTTTGTTGTGTACTTTTGTTGTTTCACGATTTTCCGATAAGCGCATGTCACTGAATTTGTTATCCGTGTGTTATTGGATTCATAGTCAATAGGTGATAAAATTTGGCTTTTTCATCCGTTGGCTCTATCACATGAATTGATGAATAAATATATGATTAATTGAATCTTCATGTAATTGTTATACAATCAGATCCAATTTTTATTGTTATCATTGAATTCATATAAGAAATGGTTGATTTCTTGCCTATAATATAATATAATGATCCTGGCAATCAAGGCTATTGAATAATAGGATCGCATCGTATCTCTTTCCTCTATCACACTTAATATTTATTTGCGTTAGATTCATAGAGGATAAATAACCTTTTTTTTATATATTCAATAATATTTCGGTGTTCTCATTATTGAATAATTTGTGTGGTTATGGTTATGGCCTTAGTATTTCGGTGTTGTTTATACGTTTATTTATTTCGGGCCGACCTGCGTGTCGTGATTTTAGTTTAAATGCGGTCTGCGCACCGTGACTTTCTCTTTATTTATTTTATTTTATGTCTAATATTGTAATTGATCGAGAAAGGCAAAAGGGGACAATACCATAGAGAACGCCACTTGGAGAGGCCGTTTTTTCCGCTAAAGAATTGTAATTTTTGTAATTTTATTCTTTTGCGTTTAGGAGGCCATAACCGTACATTCAGTTTTTTTTTCTACGCTTATGTGTAGGATATATGTGAATTAAGACCCTTTCCCATATTTTATTATTAGCATAAAATTGTCTAGTATATTTTAATTGAGTTGGTTGAAATAACACGTTGCCAAAGTAACCTCTGTTACGTAGGTCAATTTGATTAAATTTACAAAAGATGTAGTGTGAAATTATTCATGCGAGTTGTTGTCGGCCCAAAGGAAGGCGCAACTTGGCCGAATAATAACATGCATGTGATGGTAAATGTGTGGTGATTATAAAGTTATTTATCCATGTGAGCAATTGCGGTGCCCAAAGGCAACCATTGTTTGACAGGACTTATCACCAATATTTGATCATTGCGTTGAGAGTACTGCTTGCAGTTAGTCTTTGCAATCCAAAGATTGGGGACTAATGGTGCGCTTAGTATCTTGTTTGGGTCTTTAAATTCACAATTAAAGTTATTTTTGCACATCTAATAATTATTTATAATTTGATGTGCTACTAATGTTGATTGTATGTTTATTTGTTCTTTTTTTTTTAGTTGCTGTTGCTAGCTCTCCAAATTTTGTTACTCAAATTAACCAAATCCCTATGCTAAATGGGATGAATTTCAAGTCTTGGAAGGAATCCGTTGAAATCGTTCTCGGATGTATGGACTTAGACCAAGCACTGAGGGAGGAACGACCCATTCCCACTCCGGAGAACTCTTATGAGCTCAAAATTGAGAAATGGGATCGGTCCAACCGAATGTGCCTCATGATCATCAAGAAATCAATTCCGGAAGTTTTCCGGGGCTCAATTACTGAGAATGAGAATGCTAAAAAGTTCCTGGAATCAATAGAGAAATCATTTGAAAAAAGTGATAAGGCTGAGATAAGTAGCCATTTGGCCAAACTTACCTCTATGAAGTATAATGGTAAAGGGAACGTAAGGGAGTACATTATGGAGATGTCCAACCTTGCATCAAAACTCAAGGCACTAAAGATGCACATCCCTGATGATGTGATTGTGCATTTGGTTTTGATCTCTCTTCCTGCACAATTTGGACAATTTGTGGTGACATATAACACTCAGAAGGACAAATGGTCCCTCAATGAGCTTATGTCTCACTGTGTGCAAGAGGAAGAGAGACTGCGGAGGGGAAGGACTGAAAGTGCTCATTTGGCTTCAAATTCTCAACACAAGAAGAGGAAGAAAAATAATGTTACTGCAGAAGGTTCTTCTAAGAAGAAGCAGCAGAAAAACCAAGATAAGGGCTCAGCTTGTTTTTTCTGCAAGAAGGAAGGACACATGAAGAAGGATTGTCCTAAATACGCCGCATGGCGTGTAAAGAAGGGTAAACCTCTCACTTTTGTTTGTTCTGAAGTTAATTTAGTTTCAGTACCTAAAGATACTTGGTGGGTAGATTCTGGTGCTACTACTCACATTAGTATGTCCATGCAGGGTTGCCTGTGGAGCCGACCGCCGAGTGATGCTGAAAGATTCATCTATGTGGGCGATGGCACTAAAGTTGCAGTTGAGGCTATAGGAACTTTTAGACTATTTTTAAAGACTGGTTATTATTTGGATTTGTTTGAGACATATGTTTGCCCGTCAATTAGACGGAATTTAATTTCAGTTTCGGTTTTGGACAAATCTGGTTATGACTGTTCATTTAAAGATGCCAAAGCTAGTCTCTCTTATGGTCCAAATATTATTGGTTACGGGTCTTTAATTGATAATCTTTATATGCTTGATGTTAAGCATTCCTATAACCAAATATTGCAAATAAGTTCACATGGTACGAAACGAAAATTAAATGAGAATTCCGCCACTTTATGGCATAAGCGCTTAGGTCACATCTCTAAACAGAGAATTCAGAGGCTTGTGTCGGAGGATATTCTTGGACCCTTAGATTTGTCTGACTTTCAAGTCTGCATAGAGTGTATTAAGGGCAAACAAACGAACAAAAGGAATTTAGGTGCCGAAAGAGCTAAAGACGTCTTAGAACTAATACATACAGATATTTGTGGTCCTTTCCCTACAAATTCTTGGAATGGGCAAAGGTACTTTATTACGTTCATAGACGATTACTCGAGATATGGTTACCTATATTTAATTCATGAGAAGTCTCAATCTCTAGACGTTTTCAAGTCTTTCAAAGCTGAAGTAGAACTTCAATTAGGAAAGAAAATTAAAGCTGTCAAATCGGACCGTGGTGGTGAATACTATGGTAGATATGACGGATCAGGTGAGCAACGTCCAGGGCCCTTTGCACTTTTCCTCAATGAGTGTGGAATCGTTCCGCAATACACAATGCCGGGTAAACCCAGCATGAATGGAGTTGCAGAACGACGAAATCGGACTCTTAAGGATATGGTGAGGAGTATGATTAGTCATTCTTCATTACCAGAGTCACTTTGGGGAGAAGCATTGAAAACAGCAGTTTATATCCTCAATAGAGTACCAAGCAAAGTAGTCGCTAAGACCCCTTATGAGTTATGGACTGGAAAAAAGCCCAGCATTAGGCACATACACATTTGGGGGTGTCCAGCTGAAGCCAAGCCTTACAGGCCGCATGAAGGTAAGTTGGACCCTAAGACAGTTAGTTGTTATTTTGTTGGGTACGCAGAACACTCTCGCGGGTATAAGTTTTACAACCCCACTACAAGAACATTTTTTGAAACGGGAAATGCAAGATTTCTTGAGGATGTTGAGTTTGGAGGGGAAGGAAACATAAGGAGTGTTGCTTTTGATGAAGAAAATGTTACTGACAGTGGTCAAGTCTTAGTACCTGTCATTGTTCAAGCAACAGATCCAGAAATGAATGAGAATGTTATTCCTAACATTGCTCAAGAAGAAGTCAACACTGAGTTTCCTCCTCAAGCACCACCAGAAGTTCAAACTCAACAACCTCAAGAGGTGCCAGTAAGAAGATCCACTAGAGAGAGGAGAAGTGCAATTTCGGATGATTATGTTGTATTTCTCCAAGAACATGAGGAAGGTATTGGCTTGACTGAGGAAGATCCAGTCAACTTTGGTCAGGCCATGAATAGTTCTAACTCTCTTAAGTGGATTGATGCCATGAAGGATGAGATGAAGTCAATGGCTGACAATGGCGTTTGGGATCTTGTCAAGTTACCTGAAGGTAAGAAACCCATTGGTTGCAAATGGATATTTAAAACCAAGAGGGATTCCAAGGGTAACATTGAAAGATATAAGGCTCGTCTTGTCGCCAAAGGCTTCACTCAAAAGGAAGGCATTGATTACAAAGAGACTTTCTCTCCAGTTTCTTCGAAAGACTCTCTCAGGATTATTATGGCACTAGTGGCTCATTTTGACTTAGAGCTGCATCAGATGGATGTGAAGACTGCGTTTCTAAATGGAAACATTGACGAAACAATTTATATGGTGCAACCAGAAAACTTTGTTTCAGGTGATCCAAAGTCTATGGTATGCAAACTAAAGAAATCCATTTATGGCCTTAAACAGGCTTCCCGTCAGTGGTATTACAAATTTCATCAAGTTATTACCTCTTATGGTTTTCAGACTAATGCGGTTGATGATTGTGTATACCAAAAGTTCAGTGGGAGTAAATTTATCTTTTTGGTGTTATATGTCGATGATATCCTATTAGCAAGTAATGATATAGGCTTATTGCACGAAACTAAGAGATTTCTCACGAAGAATTTCGAGATGAAAGATCTTGGGGACGCCTCCTTTGTCTTGGGTATCCAAATACTTAGAGATCGCTCTCAGGGTATCTTGGGATTGTTGATAACTCTATTTTATATAGAGTTATTTGTGCTTTTTCACTTAGATAAATGCCCAATATCAAGTCTATTATATGTTAAATATGTTAATATGAATAAAATAACAACATTTATGGTTTACAGATAAGAGAAGTCCATAACTTAGCATTTTATTGTATATTGGTATGTTTGATGTGTTTGTTCAGTGCAGCCGCAGTTTAGTGCAATTGCACCAGTTGATGCAACTGCACCAGGCAGTGCAATTGCACTTGGTACAACTGCACCACTCTGTACCGAAGCAGCTCACAACCCCACATTGGAAGCACCTCAATTCTTACCATTGCCATAATGCTTAGTTGGATTGCTGCTTGCTCAGAAGTCACATGGGAACACATGGCCACTTGCAAAGGAGGCGCCTACAATCAAAAAGGCTTCACAAAAATCTATCTTACAAGACATGTGGCAACCATTTGTTGGACCTCAAATTAAGGATGAGTGTTGAAAGCCAAGCTGATCTTCAATTTTTAAAAAGTAACCATGGTTTGGTTAACTTAACTCAGCAAGGAAACCTCAACATGAAGGAAATCTCCAAGGCTATAAATAGGACTCAAATTCCTCACTTGAAAATATTCCAAATTGTAGAGAATCATATCATATATCATATACTCTTTTTATTTTAGTTTTTTTTAGTTTCAAAGTTTTATTTTTCTTTTAGTTTCATAGTGTTAGTTTGAGAGGAAGGTAAGAGGAAATTGACAACTTCTTTCTTCACTTCTTCAAAGAGCTAATAGGTGCAAGAAATTAGTTGTAAGCAAATATATGCAAGAGTTTTTCATTTGTTACTCTTTTGAATTCTCTTGTACTTCTCTTTATTGCAATATGCTTTCATTCACTTATATTTGCTTTATCACGCTCATCATGAGCTAAACTCTTTTGAGTTTGGATGTTCTAGCTTTCCAATGATCTTTTGAGGAAAGTTATTGTGTTTTCAAGTGGTGTGCACTTTAGTTCTTGTGTTTAAATTCTTAATCTTGTTTTAATATTGATCACTTAGAACAAGTAGAGTTATATTCACTTAATTGGCTTATAACTAGAAATCAAGAACTAAGTAAGGATAAGTGTTTAATAAAGCTTCTTATTAAACTTGTTTTAATAAAGTTAGCTTGTTAATTCCATGTTAATTCTTAGCTTAAGATTAACATAGTCCTTACAACAAAAGTGTAGAGATCTTAAGATACAAGAGTGTACTTACTTAAGCAACTTAGATTATCTGTAAGGGGGCGAGAGAGGCACTGACAACCCTACTCTTTACCGCAAAAAAACAGGATCATATAGAGCTTGTAACGAAACTCTGACGAAAGTAGCTGACCAGCACACACTGATGCAACTGCACTAAGTGCAATTGCACCACAAGAAAACACAATATTCTCAAGAGTGATTTAGTTTGTGAAAACATCCCAACTCTCATTCTCAACTGATTTCTTACACAATTTACTTGCTTTCTGTCTAATAATTTTCATTTCAACTTCAACCAAAACAAAACATTTTGAATAGAGTAGTCACACTAGTTTGCCTTTCTTTACAACAACGCATAAGAGTTAATCCAATCTCTGTGGGTTCGATCTTTTATACTATAACTTGTGACTGTGTATACTTGCGCATAATGTTATCTTATTTTCACAAACCAAGTTTTTGGCGCCGTTGCCGGGGATTGTCATTAATTTTTGTTGTTTTAAAGATAGTAGATTAGTGTTTATTTTTTTTATTTGTTTTGTTATTCGGGTATTTTGTTTTTCTGTGCAGAAACAGGTGCATTTACACCTAGTGCAACTGCACTAGCTTATGCCCAGAGACAGATCACCAGAATTTGATTTAAATCCAGAAATAGAAAGACAGTTTAGAAGGTTGCGTAGACTCCAGAAACAAAGACTTCAAAGTTGCAGCAATACCATGTCTCAACAAGGTGAAGGAGAAGGCTCAAGACCAGCCTCAGTCAGAGGTGGTCCTGGATCACAAGGAGATGCTGAAGCAGATCACAGAAATCAATTCATTCACATGGGACCAATAGGTATGATTAATGATAGAGATAGACCTATGAGAGATTATGCTATGTTTGATCATCAAAACATGCAAACAAGCATAGCAAGACCTCACATAGAGGCTGTCCATTTTGAATTTAAACCTATGATGTTTCAAATGTTACAAACAATTGGTCAATTTGGTGGATTTCTTCATGAGGATCCCCATGAGCATTTAAAACAGTTTTTAGAAATATGTAGTAACTTTATCATACCTGGTGTTAGTGAAGATGCATTTAGACTTAAGCTATTTCCATATTCTTTGAAAGACAAGGCTAAATCATGGTTAAACTCTTTGGAGCCTAATTCTATTCATTCATGGAATGAAATGGCTGAAAAGTTTTTGGCAAAATATTTTCCACCCATTAAAAATGCCAGAATGAGAAATGATATTACATCTTTTAAACAAAAAGACCAAGAATCATTGTTTGAAGCATGGGAAAGATGGAAAGAACTTTTAAGAAAATGTCCACACCATGGTCTTCCAGTTATTATTCAGATGGAAACATTTTATAATGGTTTGGAACCACAAACTAGAATAATGCTTGATGCATCATCTGGTGGTGTTTTGTTAAATCTGTCTTATAATGAAGCATGTGAATTGATTGATAGAATTGCTACTAATAGTTCTAGTTGGCCTACTGAGAGGGTAAGTACCCAAAAGAAATCATCAGGGGTACATGAAATTAGTGAAATATCAGCCCTATCTGCTCAAGTAGCCTCGCTAGCAAACATGTTCAAAAACTTCACCACAACCAGTGCAATTGCACCAGTTGAGAACACTGCAGCAGCTGTAGAACAAGCCCCTCCAGGAGCTGTAAGTTGTGTTTATTGTGGAGGAGGTCACCTTTATGAGGAGTGTCCTAGCAACCCTGTCTCTGTAAATTATGTAAGTTATAATAGGAATAACAACCCTTACTCCAATACCTATAATGCTGGTTGGAAGGACCATCCAAACTTCAGATGGAACAATACTAGTGCACCTGCACCTAGTGCAACTGCACCAACCCTTCCACCAAGATTTCAATCTCAGAACTACCAAAGGCCTCAACAACAACAACCTACTACAGATAACTCCTTAGAAGGTTTGCTTAAATCTTTCATTAATGAAACCAGAACAGCTAGGCAAACCCATGAAGCATTCATTAGTGAAACTAGAACAGCTAGGCAAGCTCATGAAGCTTCAATTAAAAATCTGGAGAATCAAGTAGGTCAGTTAGCAACTGCTCTGTATCAAAGACCAACAGGTACATTACCATCCAATACAGAAGCAAGTCCATCTCAGAGGCCAGGTAAGGAACAAGTGAAAGCTATCTCTCTCAGAAATGGGAAAGATCTTACAGAACCTTATGAGAATGAAGGTACAGGTAAGGGAGAAGAAAATAAAAATGAAAAAAGTTCTCAAAATGCAGAAGCACCTGATGCATCTGCATCTCATAAAGTTCCAACTCCAAGGTTAGTTCCTGAATATCCTCCTCCTCCTTTTCCTCAAAGATTAAAAAAGGCACATGAGGAGAAGCAATTCAGTAAGTTTTTAAATGTTTTAAAGCAATTGCATATTAATGTTCCCTTGATTGAAGCATTGCAACTAATGCCTAACTATGCTAAATTCATGAAAGATGTTCTTTCAAAAAGAAGAAGATTAGGTGAATTTGAAACAGTTGCTTTGTCCAAAGAATGTAGTTTGATTTTGCAAAACAAAATTCCAAGAAAATTAAAAGATCCAGGTAGCTTTACAATTCCATTTTCAATAGGTAATTATTATACAGGTCGTGCATTGTGTGATTTAGGAGCAAGCATCAACTTGATGCCTAAATCTGTCTTTGCACAGTTAGGAATTGGACATGCTAAACCTACATCTTTAACATTGTCACTTGCAGACAGGTCAATAGCTTACCCAGAAGGAATCATTGAAGATATCTTGGTAAAGGTTGACAAATTTGTATTTCCTGTAGATTTTGTTATTCTAGACTTTGTTGCAGATGAAGAAGTACCAGTTATTCTTGGAAGGCCATTCTTAGCAACTGGGAAAACATTGATTGATGTGCAAAAAGGAGAACTAACCATGAGAGTAAATGATCAAGAGGTGAAATTCAATGTAATGAATGCCTTGAATTATCCTGCAGAGGAAAGTGAAGAATGTTCAGCAATTATCTCTCTTGATCATTTGGTGCAAAAGCAGTTCAACAAGCAGTATGATCATCTTACCAGTGCACTTGCACCTGATGCAAATGCACTTCCTGAAGAAGAAATGCTGGAAAAAGACATACTGCCAAAGGAAGAACCAACACCTAAGGTATGGGCTAGAACTTATGAATCTCTTAATTTAGAAGACCCTAACCTTAAACAAAATTTACCCTCAATTGAACAATCTCCCAAATTAGAATTGAAAGAACTGCCTCAACATTTAAAATATGCTTTCTTAGGAGAAGGTGATACACTTCCGGTTATCATATCATCTGAGCTATCATTAGAACAGGAAAATGATCTCATTAGTACTTTAAAAAAGCATAAGAAAGCTATAGGTTGGCAAATGGCAGACATAAAAGGAATTAGCCCTTCAATTTGCATGCATAGGATAATTTTAGAAGAGAATTCTAAAAATTACATAGAAGGACAAAGAAGGCTAAATCCAATAATGAAAGAGGTTGTAAAGAAAGAAATAATTAAGTGGCTAGATGCTGGAATCATATACCCCATATCTGATAGTGCATGGGTTAGCCCTGTACAATGTGTTCCTAAAAAAGGGGGTGTGACAGTAATAGCCAATGAAAAGAATGAGTTGATTCCAACTAGGACTGTCACAGGTTGGAGGATCTGTATGGATTACAGAAAACTCAATAAAGCCACAAAGAAGGATCACTTTCCTTTACCCTTCATTGACCAAATGTTAGATAGATTAGCAGGAAAAGAGTTTTATTGTTTCTTAGATGGTTATTCAGGTTACAATCAGATTGCAATAGAACCTAAGGATCAACAAAAAACCACTTTTACATGTCCCTATGGTACCTTTGCATTTAGAAGGATGCCTTTTGGACTTTGTAATGCACCTGCTACATTTCAAAGATGCATGATGTCTATATTTTCTGACTTCATTGAGCAATCAATGGAAGTTTTTATGGATGATTTTTCAGTTTTTGGAGAAACATTTCCATTATGTTTATCAAATTTAGAAAAAATTCTCCAAAGATGTGAAGACACCAACCTAGTACTCAATTGGGAGAAGTGCCATTTCATGGTACAAGAAGGCATTGTGCTTGGACATAAAATTTCAAAAAAAGGTCTTGAAGTGGATAAGGCCAAGATTGAGGTCATTGAGAAATTACCACCTCCATCAACTGTCAAAGGAATCAGAAGCTTCTTAGGCCATGCTGGCTTCTATAGAAGATTCATCAAAGATTTTTCAAAAATTTCTAAACCATTGTGTACTCTTTTACAATTAGATACACAATTTCACTTTGATGAACTCTGTATGGAAGCATTTCAAAAGCTTAAAAAGGCACTGGTAACTGCACCAGTGATAGTAACACCAGATTGGAGCAGGACCTTTGAACTCATGTGTGATGCTAGTGACTTTGCAGTAGGAGGTGTCCTAGGGCAAAGGTACGACAAAATCTTTCACTCAATTTATTATGCTAGCAGAACACTTATTGAAGCTCAAATGAATTATACTGTGACAGAGAAAGAGTTATTAGCTGTTGTATTTGCATTTGATAAGTTTAGATCCTACTTGATTGGCACTAAAGTTATTGTTTATACTGACCATTCTGCCATCAAGTATTTGCTTGCAAAGAAGGATGCAAAACCAAGGCTAATTAGATGGATTCTCCTCCTTCAAGAATTTGATCTTGAGATTAGAGACAAAAAGGGGGTGGAGAACCAAGTGGCTGACCATTTATCTAGATTAGAAAGTGAAAATGCAGGTACACAAGAAATCAAGGAGAATTTCCCAGATGAAAAGTTGTTGGCAATTACCAATAATACAATAAGTGCTTGTGCAATAAGTGCAATTGCACCAGCCAGTGCAATTATACCAAGTGCAACTGCACCATGGTATGCTGACATAGTCAATTTCCTTGTGAGTAGAATTGTACCAAAGGACATGAGCTATCAACAAAGAAGGAGATTCTTCCACATAATCAAGCAATACTATTGGGATGAACCCTATCTGTATAAGATATGTCCAGATCAAATAATGAGAAAGTGCATTCCAGAATCAGAGCAGCAAGCAGTGCTTCTGCACTGTCATTCAGCACCATATGGAGGTCACTTTGGAAGCAACAGAACAGCAGCTAAAGCATTGCAGTCAGGTTATTTCTGGCCCACTTTATTTAAAGATGCTTATAATTGGGTCAAAACCTGTGACAAATGCCAAAGAAGTGGAAACATTTCTGAAAAACATGAAATGCCTAGAACTAATATTTTGGAAATTGAGCTTTTTGATGTTTGGGGCATGGATTTCATGGGTCCTTTTCCACCTTCTTTTGGCAACAATTACATATTAGTAGCTGTTGATTATGTGTCCAAATGGGTAGAGGCAGTAGCATTACCAAATAATGATGCCAAATCAGTTAGCAAATTTCTTCAAAGAAACATTTTTATTAAGAGAATGCTTGAAAAAATGGTTGGACCAACAAGAAAAGATTGGTCCTTACACTTAGATGAAGCATTATGGGCATACAGAACTGCATTTAAAACTCCATTAGGTATGTCCCCCTATAGGATAGTTTATGGCAAAGCATGCCATCTGCCTATTGAGTTAGAAAACAAGTCATATTGGGCTATTAAAAAGCTGAATTTTGATCTCACTAGGGCAGGAAAACAAAGGTTTTTAGAGCTTAATGAATTAGAAGAATTTAGGCATTTCTCTTATGAGAATGCAGAAATGTACAAAGCTAAAACCAAAGCATGGCATGATAAGAAGATCCAAAGGAGAGAACTTAGAGAAGGAGGATTGGTTCTGTTATACAATTCTAGGTTGAAATTGTTCCCTGGAAAATTAAAATCAAGGTGGTCAGGACCATTCAAATTAGTTAAAGTCTATCCTCATGGCGCAGTTGATCTTTATGATGCAGCCTCAAATACCACTTTCAAGGTAAATGGGCAAAGAGTGAAAATGTATTATGGTGAACATGTGGTGCAAGGTGAGAGCACCACTCATTTTGAAAATTCCTGAAACAAGAAAAAGTCAGGCTGAAAGACTCTTAAAACAAGCGCTTGATGGGAGGCAACCCATAAATTTTTGATAAATATTTAATATTTTGTGCAATTTGATGTTTTTTAAGTGTTTTGTAGATAAACAGGAATTGGTGCAACTGCACCAAGTGCAAATGCACCTATCACTCATCAGGAGCAATTGCACCGAACCACTTTCCAGTGCTACTGCACCAACAATTTCAAAAAGGGAGGATGATTTTGATGAAGTGTCAGCGCAACACAACGTACTTCAGTTTAAATGGTGTGGATTCACCTAATCAGACACGTGTAGCCTTGCATGTTAGCCCACATAGCCTAACGGCTAGAAACATCCATCAAATCAACCTCCACTCATACCTTTACCTCATTTAAACCATCCCACTAAGCCAAAAAGTAACCGTTCACCACTTCTTTCAATACTCAAACAGTAACCACGTCTCACAATCTCTTCTTTCTCAGAAAATTCCCAAATTCATACACTGATTCATCTTCAACCTCTCAACAAATTCAAAACCCAATCTCTCACAATGGCACGCAAACAGGTAGCAACAAAGTCCTCTGGCAAGAACGCAGGTGCAGAACCATCAAAGAAATCTTCTGGTGCAACTGCATCAGTCACTGTTACACTTGATGTGGCAAACCCACACTTCTGGGAGATGAAATTCTGGCCAGAACGAGGATACAATCTGATGAGGGCACATCCAAATTTCTTAGCAACCGTTGATGCTCAACACTGGGATCTATTCATTCAACATAGGGCTTACTACTTGGAGCAACTGGTGAGAGAATTTTATGCTGGAATTCTGAATAGCAAGGGAGGTAAATCTCAAAACTTCTCTGTTGTTAGGGGCAGAAAAATCTTTTTTGATGAAAAGAAACTGAATGATCATTATAATCTGTTCTATAATGGTCCTAATTTTGATGAAAAAATGGAAACCTACGGGAAGAAACAAATGGAGATCATTAAATCTAGGGTAGCAGTACCTAATGCTCCATGGGAAAAGTTCACTCACACTGAGTTTAAGGTGAAAACCAAATATCTCATCCCTGAGTTAGGAAACTGGCACACATTCATAAACTGCTCCATTTTGCCCACTTCACATGCTTACACAGTCTCTAAAGATAGATTGATCATTCTTGATTCAATTTTGACTGATGAGAATGTAAACATTGGAAAAATTATCAACAAGGAAATCATAGATTGCTCAGAAAAAACAGAAGGATTCCTTTATTTTCCATGTTTGATTACTGAACTGTGTATGAAGCAAGGGGTTCATATCACTGTTGAAGAACATCAATACAGAAAATTTCCACCTGGAGCCTTATCTGCAGAGTTGAAAGAAAGAAGAGCTGCAAGGGAACAACCAAACTTGGTGCAGGAGCACCTAGTGCAAAAGCACCAAGCTGTTTGGAAATTCCAACAAGAACAACATGAGTGGCTACAACAAAGGCTTTTGGAAATTTCTCAATTACCCACAGTGTTAGACACCCCAGAGTTTCCATCATGGGTATTTGAAGAAGAAGTAGATAAAGAAGAAGAGGAACAGGAAAAAGAGGAGAGTGAAAAAGAAGAAAAGAAGAAGAAGGTATTGAAAAGAAAGAAGGAGACCAAAGGAAAAAGAAAGGGAAAGAAAAAAAAATTGGAGGAAGTTTTGGATGAAGACTTGGAGGATACTGATGAAGACCTAGAAACTGTTAAAATAGTGAAAGAAATGGAGAGAAATGAAGATGAGGAAAGTGATGAAACCATATCTGATTTAGATTTGACCATGGAGGAAATGTTAAGGAAGAAGAAGGCTGCTAAAAAACAAGCAGAACCAATTCTCACTCCAGTAAACCCATCCAAGCAACAAACCCAAATCACCCCTGAACAAGAAAAATCCCCATCCATTTCACCAATTCAATCACCACAACACAAATCACCAACTCCAAAAGAACCAACACCACCAACACAACCAGAAACCACTCAAGCTGACACCATTGTTCCAACTAACTCCAATATTTTGAAAGCAAATGTGCAGGTTACTAATGAAGAACCAGGGGAGAAAACTGGAACAGGAGGTCCTGAAGTATCAGCAGCTGGTGCAACTGCATCTTATGCTACTGCATCAAGTGCTGTTGCACCCCAGCATATTCCAACAGCATCTCTCTTCACATCAGATCAAGTGCAAAACACAATTGCAGTAGTGCTCAAAGAGCTAGCAGATAAAAGAAGAGAAGATTCTGCAACACTGCTTAAGGGAATTACTGAGGCAGCTGGGATTGCTCAAGAGACCCCAACAACAGGTGAAGCTGAGAAGGAGGTGGACAAATCTGGTAAAGAAGGAAAGGCTAAAGAACCAACTGATGTGCAAGCAAAGGAAGTGGAGGAAGGTCAAAAACAACAAGCCAAGGAGAAAGAAAGAGGTCAAAAATCAATCACTGAAGAAACTGCTGCAAAGGAGAAGCAACCACAAGAAGTTGCCGATCAGAGCAGTGCAGTTGCACTTGGTGCAACTGCACCAACAGAAACAATTGGTGCTGATGCACCACCTGAAGCAGAGAAGACAACAACAAAACCAACTGAGCCTGGAGCAACTGCATCCAAGGCAGCAGCAGCAAAAGGGCCAAAGAAATTACAAGTCAAAAGAGCAGCAACAAGGGCTAGCAACAGACTCAGATCTGGAGCAAAACCCGAGTAATTTTAAATGTTGTTTTTATATTTTCAAATACTTTATGAACTTATATAACTGTGTTATCTGTTTTAATCCCACATGTATTAACCCCCCTCCCCCATTTTGAACAAATTTCTTTTGAAAACTCAACTTAAGAGCAGTGAGGACACTGCTCACTTTTAAGTTGGGGGGAGAACATCAAAACTTTTCATGCATGTGTTAGTATTTATCTTATGTGTGTTTGTTTCAATTGTTGTGTCTATTATGTGTGTTTTGTTAATAAGTGTCATGTTTTAATTTGTTTTAGATTTACTTAACAAAGTATTTAATTAACTAATATTTTGAAGATTTGATGAATCTTGAAGCATGATCAGCTTAGTATCTTTTTCAAAAACTTAAAGAAAAATGCAAATTACGAATTGATTTTTAAATGATGAACAAAAGAAAAAAAAGAAAAAAAAAAAAGAAGCCTTATTTTTCCAAAAATGACCATAGTTATTATCACTTTGACACATCAAAGTTGAGTTTTTGAAAAGAACCTTGCTATGTGATAAGCTATCTGATGCAAGAGGAATTTTTAGAAAACTAAGGTCAAAAATAAATTTTTATTAAAAATATAGAAGAGCTTAAAGAATTAAGTTTGGGGGAATTTTTATGAATACAAAGGCTTGAGTATGAAAAACTTAGAGTAGTCAATGCATATAGGTTACCAAAAGAACTCAAAATGAAAGAAAGCTTTATTGCCTGAGTCATAAAACTGTACCTGTTCCAATAAATGCATTTGGTCAGAAAAAGAAAAATTCAAAGAAAAAGAAGAAAAGAAGACAGAACTGACCAAAGGAAAAAAGTATGCATAAGGAGGACAGTAAGGAGGGCAATATTAGCTAGAAATCTTGAAAAGAAAAATCAAGTGCAGTTGCACTAAGTGCAATTGCACCGTCAAAAAGTTTAGTGCATCTGCACTAATTCAAAAAATACCTAGTGCAATTGCACCTCAGAAAAACGATGCACCTGCACTCACTGCATTTGCATCAAGAAAAAGAACCACCAGAAATACAAAAAGTGCATTGACTCAACATTTTTGAAATACTCTATCCAAGCCCTTTGTTGTGCTTAAGGCCCCCACTCTTGAGGATTTTGTTAGTCTACTCTATATTTTGAAACATCTTTATTTTGACCGAACGTGATCTAAATTTTTCAAAGGCTAGGAGAAACTTGTTACTTGGGTTTGGAACTGATTGAATCTCAGTGGGACACACACTCACACAAATGAGTTTTAATAGCTTTGGATGTTTCTAGAATTCAAAGGCACAAAGACAAAATTTTCTGAAAAATGAAGTTCATGAGTTGCATTTATTGAAAATCATTTTGTGAAAGAGATATGAGCTGATCTGTTCTTCTTGATTCTGGAAATCTTATTTGTATTTTTTTTTTGTCATTGCTTGAGGACAAGCAACGATTTAAGTTTGGGGGTGTGATAACTCTATTTTATATAGAGTTATTTGTGCTTTTTCACTTAGATAAATGCCCAATATCAAGTCTATTATATGTTAAATATGTTAATATGAATAAAATAACATTTATGGTTTACAGATAAGAGAAGTCCATAACTTAGCATTTTATTGTATATTGGTATGTTTGATGTGTTTGTTCAGTGCAGCCGCAGTTTAGTGCAATTGCACCAGTTGATGCAACTGCACCAGGCAGTGCAATTGCACTTGGTACAACTGCACCACTCTGTACCGAAGCAGCTCACAACCCCACATTGGAAGCACCTCAATTCTTACCATTGCCATAATGCTTAGTTGGATTGCTGCTTGCTCAGAAGTCACATGGGAACACATGGCCACTTGCAAAGGAGGCGCCTACAATCAAAAAGGCTTCACAAAAATCTATCTTACAAGACATGTGGCAACCATTTGTTGGACCTCAAATTAAGGATGAGTGTTGAAAGCCAAGCTGATCTTCAATTTTTAAAAAGTAACCATGGTTTGGTTAACTTAACTCAGCAAGGAAACCTCAACATGAAGGAAATCTCCAAGGCTATAAATAGGACTCAAATTCCTCACTTGAAAATATTCCAAATTGTAGAGAATCATATCATATATCATATACTCTTTTTATTTTAGTTTTTTTTAGTTTCAAAGTTTTATTTTTCTTTTAGTTTCATAGTGTTAGTTTGAGAGGAAGGTAAGAGGAAATTGACAACTTCTTTCTTCACTTCTTCAAAGAGCTAATAGGTGCAAGAAATTAGTTGTAAGCAAATATATGCAAGAGTTTTTCATTTGTTACTCTTTTGAATTCTCTTGTACTTCTCTTTATTGCAATATGCTTTCATTCACTTATATTTGCTTTATCACGCTCATCATGAGCTAAACTCTTTTGAGTTTGGATGTTCTAGCTTTCCAATGATCTTTTGAGGAAAGTTATTGTGTTTTCAAGTGGTGTGCACTTTAGTTCTTGTGTTTAAATTCTTAATCTTGTTTTAATATTGATCACTTAGAACAAGTAGAGTTATATTCACTTAATTGGCTTATAACTAGAAATCAAGAACTAAGTAAGGATAAGTGTTTAATAAAGCTTCTTATTAAACTTGTTTTAATAAAGTTAGCTTGTTAATTCCATGTTAATTCTTAGCTTAAGATTAACATAGTCCTTACAACAAAAGTGTAGAGATCTTAAGATACAAGAGTGTACTTACTTAAGCAACTTAGATTATCTGTAAGGGGGCGAGAGAGGCACTGACAACCCTACTCTTTACCGCAAAAAAACAGGATCATATAGAGCTTGTAACGAAACTCTGACGAAAGTAGCTGACCAGCACACACTGATGCAACTGCACTAAGTGCAATTGCACCACAAGAAAACACAATATTCTCAAGAGTGATTTAGTTTGTGAAAACATCCCAACTCTCATTCTCAACTGATTTCTTACACAATTTACTTGCTTTCTGTCTAATAATTTTCATTTCAACTTCAACCAAAACAAAACATTTTGAATAGAGTAGTCACACTAGTTTGCCTTTCTTTACAACAACGCATAAGAGTTAATCCAATCTCTGTGGGTTCGATCTTTTATACTATAACTTGTGACTGTGTATACTTGCGCATAATGTTATCTTATTTTCACACACCAATTGTCACAAAGGAGCTATATCGATACAGTTTTGGATAGATTCTTCATGAAAGATAGTAAACCGGGAGATACACCCGTGGCTAAAGGAGACAAGTTCAGTCTCAATCAGTGCCCCGCTACAGATCTTGAAAAGGTAGAGATGCAAAAGGTTCCTTATGCTTCGGCTGTGGGAAGTCTTATGTATGCTCAAGTTTGTACTCGTCCTGACATAGCATTTATAGTGGGAGTTCTTGGTAGATATTTGAGTAATCCTGGTATGCAACATTGGACAGCGGTGAAGCGCGTGATGCGCTACTTGAAGAGAACAAGAAACTACATGCTTACCTATCGGAAGTCAGATAACTTAGAAGTCATTGGGTATTCTGACTCTGATTTTGCGGGATGCCCGGATAGCAGACGTTCCACATCTGGTTACATTTTCCTTTGGGCTGGAGGGGCTATTTCCTGGAAGTCTGCCAGGCAGACTTTAGTGGCTCCTTCAACCATGGCAGCAGAGTTTGTGGCCTGTTTTGAGGCATCAAATCATGCTTTGTGGCTGCGAAATTTTGTCTCAGGCCTAAGCATCATTGGAAGCATTAAGAGGCCATTGAAGATTTATTGTGACAATAGTGCAGCCGTCCTATACTCTAACAACAACATGAGTTCCACAAAGTCGAAATTCATCGACATCAAGTATCTTGTTGTGAAGGAAAGAGTTCAAGAGAAACAAATTTTGATAGAATATATAGGGACCAACTTTATGCTAGCAGACCCACTAACCAAAGGCTTGACACCTAAAGTTTACCACGAGCACATTGCTCATATGGGTATTGGTTTTGAGATTGCCTTAGATTAGTGGGAGTCTTTTTCTTGTTTTCCCTTATGTTCTAGAATTTTGGCATTGATACAGACTTTATGTTATTTTGACTTTCTGCAGAATTAAGTTGTTATTATTAAATGTGTTTGTATCATATTATATGCAAAACAAATTTTGCATTTTCAGCAACTTCAGTTTGATCTCACTAAAGACTTAAGTTGGACCAGTTGGAAATAGGCATGACATGAGATCACATTGCATGAAATTTCCACGCCACTCATCCATATTGATCTATGTCATCGAGTATGTTAATATGATGGTCATCGGGGTACAGTCACAAAAGACGTTAGTGACGACAGCCGCGGTGGTCTCATTGTTGATATATGAGGTGGACCAGATTGTATAGGGAAATCTAAAGATAAATAGCATTCGGATGCCGGCCTAAAGAATTATGATATAATTAGTGTAATATATTGCCCAAGTGGGAGATTGTTGGAATATTTTATTCCAATATCATAAATAATGGGCATATATTCTTTATTAATTATATTAGCTATTTATCAATTAGGAGCTTTGATTGATATGTGATCAAAATAAGTAAAAGGCTATATTGGATTTCTAATTATATAATTAATTAATTAATTATTATTGATATGGGCCCAATATGAGTGGATGTCAGTGATAGCCCATTAGAGGGATAATGGGAACCCTAATAGACTGTCACACTATAAGTAGGCTATGGTCCCCAATATACCGGACTAACCGCAACACACACGTTTACTCTCCTCTCCCCATCTGAAGAGAGTCTAAGGCATTAGGAGTCCCGGTTGAGGAAGAACCATAAAGCCAACGAGTAGCTGTTGCTCGTTTTCACTCACTCTTTCTTCTCAGGATTCGTTCTCCACTTCTTTGCTATGGATCCAGGTATTTATCTAATCCTTGATATATCAACATGTCGTAGATCCTAAGGTTATCAAGGTTATGGCTTTGTTCTTGATTATATAGAAGCATGCTTGTATGTCTTTGTTTTCCGCTATAGTATATTCGTGATTATAAGCATGTCTTGTAGATAGATTAATTCCTACATATTTTTGTCAAAAATTGTTTCTAATTGAATTTGAAGTTATGATCCATTTTGATAATTTGAACTCAAAAGCAATTTTGCTCAAACCTATTTAAACAACAAAAATTAATAAAATCACTTTATGGGATGATTCAACTCACTTCTAATAAAAAATCAATTTTATCAAAATCAATTATCTTCCCCACAAAACCATACATACGCATAAGTTGAGTCAATATTTTTTCCTCACTAAATTTTAATTCCTCTCCCTTTTTCCTTACACATTATCAACAAACTGTTCATATATAAAGTGCAAGTATCATTACGTACTCTTAAAAGGAAATATATAGGACAAACACATAAAACATTATTGTGACAATTTGAAGTTCCAGATGTCAGGTCAACATCATAGGTTTAATTGGAATAGTGAAACTAACAGTGAATATGTACTAGACAATAGCTTTTATCAATCCATGTTAGATATGGTAGGATAGCATTAATAGAAAGGAAAGGACAATAAAATGTCCTTACTTCATTCACAGACATTTTCTCTTCTGCTAGGGCTAGGGCCACACTACCTCTCTGGCCATTTTAGTTTTTTCAGTACCAATTTACTTCCTCTAGAAGCCTTGAAGTGAAATCTTTTTTTTTTAGGTAAAAGGAATAAATAAAGTGTATATAGTCACAAGATTGTACCATTCCCTATAATAATTAGAATATGCTTTTATAAAAAGAAAGAAGTTGATTCTCATCTTGTAGACTGTGTTTACAGGAATTGCCTTCAGCTTGTTAATGATTTTAACCATGACTTGTTTGTTTTTGGAGTCCAACAATTGATCATTTAGTTAAAAGGGCAGAATGTGAAGGGAATGGTTATCCAAATCCAAATCTACCTAAACTATATCACCAAGAAAAGGGATACTTACCACTGTTAATAATCAACAGATTCTTAAGTATTGGATTCCTTGTTGGATTTTCAAGAAAAAAAAGGAGGTATGGTTGTACATATTTTACTACTTATTAAAAGAGGGCATTGGCTGTATTTGCATACTAAGTAAAACTACATTGTATTTTCTTCTTTTTTTATGATGAAAATGTTTAGGTGAGTTGGATTCTAGAAGCTCGCCAAGTTCGGAGAAAGCCTCAAAGCTTAAACAACATTTATAGAGATACTTACAGATCGTTCACTAACGAAGTCACCACATTGGCGGTGAGATTTGAACTCACATTTTTATGGGATATGAGTCACATCCTTATCAACTAAACCAACGTATATAAGCCAAACTACTTTTACTTTTCGCAAGAGATTTTTTTTTTTTGCTGCAAACAGAGTGACAAGTATCATTCATAAACTCACATGTGCAAAGTCGGGATGCCATGTTCTAGCTCAAGTAATCACGTAAATATTCGACCTAACAACCAGTTGTGATAGGCCTTACAAATATTTTTGCATGAGATGCCATCATTCAATTTTATTCTTATGGATGTAATTATTGAGAAGGAAATAACCTTATCCTACCCTGTGTTTAGGTATAATTACTTCACAGAGCAAAATAGTTTAAAATATTTAACTTCTACTATATTTAAAAAAGGGAACAACATAGGTTAAAAAATGGTTGATCATGATACCAATATATTGAATTTAGGTGAGAATCACCTTACTCACTTCAAGTGTACTCGTATGTTCATAATAATAATTTTTTTAATTAATATATAATTGATACTATAAAATTTCCTATCATTTTGAGATGACATAAACATTGATTTCTTAACTACTTCATATTTTTTAGTGATCGGGACAAAATTTTAAAAAAAATTATATAATATGTTATATTATATCTTGATCAACAAGTTGTAACAAAGCTATTATGCCTAGGTAATTTATGATGAAACATAAGCAGACAAATGACAAGGGCAAGTTATCCTAGAATGAAAAAAAATCATTTATATGGTAAATTGAACAAATTAATAGCTTTGGTGAACAATTATTTAATGTTGACCCAGAAGCTTACAAAGCAATTCTAATAATAATAATAATAATAATAATAATAATAATAATAATCTTTGGTTCAAAAAAAAAATAACCCTGAAAATGCAAGGGGAATCTGCTTTGAATTGAAGTTTGAAAACAAAGAGCAAAATGCCAGAAAGCAAAGCAAGCAGAACCAAGCTTTCAAATTAAAGAAGAAGCTCGATAATCAACACAAATTATATACTTAAATGGTGCAGACACTATTAGTGACTAGTTTGAGGAAAACAATGCAAGAACACATGGAGGTGGTGCTTGTTTTAGTGTCAAACAAGGCATGCATGATTCAATGTGGCAGGTAAATATTTATATCCCAAAAGAACAGAACCCCGAGGCAGAGGAGGTGGTGCTTGTTCTCACTCATTAAATCTTATATAAAAAATAATATTTCTGTTGTCATCTTTTCTTACTTCTTACCAAAGCAAGTATAATATTAGTTTATCAACAAAAAGGTAAGTATATACTCGATGAGTTCTTAATTTTTGGTACTTTTGGCTTGTTACACACATATTAAGATATCATTAATTTGTGTTGTTTAAGTACTAAAATGCCCCACTTGTAGTTGTATTGGGATAATTGAAGTTAAAGTAAAATAGTCTTGGGACAATTAATTCACGCGTTGGAACTCTAAAAGGATAAATAAATATAGATGATATATTAGGAAAAATTAGGTGAATTGTACATTGGGTTTTTAAAAGTACCATTGTTTTGGAACAAAAATAAAAGGCCAAAAGTACCAAATATCAGGAACGGAGGGAGTATATAATAGTATACTATAGTACCAAGCTAATATAAGTTATAACAATATTAGGTTTATTTTTTTTTCCATTCGAAACCAAGATTTGGCGTCCGCGTCCGCATGTTGTAGAAATTGCCAATACAACCGACAGTGAGAGACAACAATATTAAATATATTTGAGTGGAACTAAACTCGACTAATTTATACAAAGTTTGAGGCTCGAGTCTTTTAGATGAAAACAATATGGTTGGAATGAGAGATTCCACTAAAGATGGTCAGTCAGATTTCACAACAAAGATTAGTCATTGACAAAATTAGTAAACACCTTGTAGCTATTTCCACTACAGGTCAGACAAATTTCCCAATAGGGATTAGTCATTGACGAAATTAGCAAACACTTTGTGTTTATGAGCTTGGTCAGTCAAATTGCCTAATAGAGATTAGTCATTGGCGAAACGGATGAATACTTCGTAACTATGAGATGGTTAAAATTAAACCAAGCTACTAAGGTGACACCCTAAGTTCAAGAAAGTAGTTAGTGTGTGTGAAAGAGAGAGAGAGAAGAAAAAAAAAGAGAAACACAAAGCAAAACCAAGAGATTATATTGCCTATGTATGGTTGAGTTTTTGATGCAAATGCCAATGTCAATGCCGAGGCAAACATTGAGCAACCACAACCAGAACCACCAAATGCCGAGGCAAGCTTTCATCACAAACCATTACTCTCACCTTCACTCTCCTCACCATCTTCTCCATCTTCTTCTCTTCACACTTCTACTCCCTCTTTCTTTATCCACAAATGATGGAGTCAATGTCTTAGTTTCATGGATTCATACTTCCTCCAAACTTCCTTCAACTTTTTCTAATTGGAACCCTTTAGACTCAAATCCATGCAAATGGTCTTACATAAAATGCTCACCACAAAACCATGTTACTGAAATAAACATCCAAACTTCACTAGCACTTCCTTTTCCTTCAAATATCTCTTCACTTCCCTTCCTTCAAAGACTCGTCATTTCTGGTGCTAACCTCACTGGAACTATCTCACCTGATATTGGTAACTGTCCTGAGCTTATTACCATTGATCTTAGCTCAAATAGTCTTGTTGGTTACATTCCTTCAACTATTGGAAAGCTGAAAAATCTTCAAGAGTTAAGCTTAAACTCTAATCAGCTCAATGGACCAATCCCAAAGGAGATTTCTGATTGTGTTAGTCTTAAAACTCTTGACATATTTGATAACAATCTTAATGGGAATCTTCCTGTTGAGCTAGGAAGGCTTACAAATCTGGAGGTTATAAGAGCTGGTGGAAATAAAGACATTGAAGGGAAGATTCCTTATGAGCTTGGAGATTGTAGAAATTTAACAGTGTTAGGACTTGCTGACACTAAAATTTCTGGTTCATTACCTACTTCACTTGGTAAGCTAAGTAAGCTTCAAACTATATCTATTTATAGTACTATGTTATCTGGTGAGATTCCTTCTGAAATAGGTAACTGTTCAGAGCTTGTGAACTTGTTTTTATATGAAAATGACCTTTCTGGTTCACTTCCAAAGGAGATAGGAAAGCTTATGAAGCTAGAAAGGATATTGCTGTGGCAGAATAGTTTTGTTGGAAGCATACCTGAGGAAATTGGAAACTGTAGAAGCTTGAAGATTCTTGATGTTTCATTGAATTATTTATCTGGTGCAATGCCTCAAAGTTTGGGGAATTTATCAAATCTTGAAGAGCTAATGCTGAGTAATAATAACATTTCTGGTTCAATACCTTCAAGTATTTCCAATCTTACAAATCTGATACAGTTGCAGTTAGATACTAATCAGTTATCAGGTTCAATTCCTTATGAGCTTGGAAAGTTGACAAAGTTAACAGTGTTTTTTGCTTGGCAGAATAAACTTGAAGGTGGAATTCCATCAACATTGGGAGATTGTAAAAGTCTTGAAGCTTTAGATTTGTCTTACAATTCACTCAATGATAGCTTACCACCAGGGCTATTCAAGCTTCAAAATTTAACTAAGCTTTTACTAATCTCTAATGATATTTCAGGCCCTATTCCTCGAGAGATTGGTAACTGCAGTTCTTTGATTCGACTCCGGTTAGTAGATAACAAAATCAATGGAGAGATACCAAAGGAAATTGGTTTCCTTAATAACCTTAGTTTCCTTGATCTGTCAGAAAATCATCTTACTGGATCTTTACCTTTGGAGATTGGAAACTGCAAAGAGCTGCAAATGCTGAATCTGAGTAATAACTCTCTTTCTGGTGTTTTGCCTAGTTATTTGTCTTCACTTACAAGGCTTGAGGTTTTAGATGTTTCTATTAATAAATTTTCTGGTGAAGTTCCAATGAGTATTGGTCAACTCACTTCACTTCTTAGAGTTATTCTAAGTAAAAACTCTTTCACTGGTTCAATTCCTTCCTCACTTGGGAAATGCTCAGGTATTCAACTTCTCGATCTTAGTAGCAACATGTTCTCAGGGAATATTCCACCAGAACTTTTTCAAATTGAAGCACTTGATATTGCTTTAAATTTGAGTCATAATGCATTATCTGGAATTATTCCACCAGAGATTTCAGCTCTTAGCAAGTTATCTGTTTTAGATCTTTCACATAACATGCTTCAAGGTGACTTGATGGTGTTTTCAAGCCTTGAAAATCTAGTTTCTTTGAACATTTCCAATAACAAATTCACTGGTTATTTACCAGATAGTAAGTTATTTCATCAACTATCAGAATCTGATTTGGATGGAAACAATGGTTTGTGTCCTAATGGTCATGACTCATGTTTTGTTAGTAATGCTGCAATGACAAGGATGATGAGTGGTACCAATTCTAAGAAGTCAGAGACAATCAAAGTGGCTATTGGATTGCTCAGTGCCTTGACTGTTGCAATGGCGGTTTTCGGAGTTGTTATCGCTTTTCGAGCAAGGAAAATGATTCGAGATGACAATGATTCTGAAATGGGAGGAGGAGGAGATTCATGGCCTTGGCAGTTTACTCCATTCCAAAAGGTAAACTTTTCTGTGGACCAAGTCTTGAAATGTTTGGTGGAATCTAATGTAATTGGAAAAGGGTGTTCCGGGATAGTTTATCGCGCTGATATGGAAAATGGTGATGTCATTGCTGTCAAAAGGCTGTGGCCAACAACTACGGCTGCTACTGCTACTGCTGCTGCCAGATATGATAATCAAAGTGACAAGTTAGCTGTTAACGGAGGAGTTCGCGATTCCTTTTCAGCCGAGGTAAAAACTCTCGGGTCGATTCGCCACAAGAACATTGTGAGGTTCTTAGGTTGTTGTTGGAACAAAAACACAAGACTTCTTATGTATGACTACATGCCAAATGGGAGTCTAGGAAGTCTTCTGCATGAAAAAAGTGGTAACTGTTTGGAATGGGATATCAGATTCCGGATTATACTAGGAGCAGCTCAAGGTGTGGCTTATTTACACCATGATTGTGCTCCTCCCATTGTTCACAGGGACATTAAGGCCAACAATATCCTCATAGGCCTTGAGTTTGAACCATACATTGCTGATTTTGGACTTGCAAAACTTGTTGATGATGGAGATTTTGCAAGATCTTCTAGTACCCTAGCTGGTTCCTATGGTTACATAGCTCCTGGTTAGTATAGTAATCCTCCTCCAAAACTTTTTAATTTTGTTATTTACTTTTATCACTCATATTATTAGTGGAAACAAGGTTTTATACAAGCTACGCGACTGCGATCTGGTTTGTGACATTAAGATTTTTGATGTCTTCACTACCGCTAGGTCGGATCCCGATAATGATTCAGTGCAGTCGACTATTGGTACAGTCATGCAGTCAGCGAATATTTATGTTTAAAATATTTTTTAGAGCTAAAAATCTAGTCCATCCGATCAATATTTAATGGTCCGGATTTACTTGCTGCACAACTGCACCAAACAAGTGACTGCATGTAATCCAAATTCCCCTAGGTCGCATCAGTCGTATTCGGCCGCAATTCTTTGCAAAATAAAGAATTGCGACACAGCCACGGCCATAGCCACAACTTAAAATCTTGAAGGGAGAGTCTTTCACATGCTTGTTGTATTTTACTTAACTTTTTTTACTTCTAAATATGCATTCTCTCATTGTTACATACTAACATCAATTCATGACTATCTTTTCTACATGTTGATAATTTGAAGAGTATGGTTACATGATGAAGATAACAGAAAAAAGTGATGTATACAGCTATGGTATTGTTGTATTAGAAGTACTAACAGGAAAACAACCAATTGATCCAACAATACCAGATGGACTCCACATTGTTGATTGGGTAAGACAAAAAAGAGGAGGAGTTGAAGTACTAGATGAAAGCTTAAGATCAACAAGACCAGAATCTGAAATTGAGGAAATGTTACAAACCTTAGGTGTAGCTTTGTTGTGTGTAAACTCAACTCCAGATGATAGACCAACAATGAAAGATGTGGTAGCAATGATGAAGGAAATTAGACAGGAAGTGAGAGAGGAATGTGTTAAAGTTGATATGCTTTTGGATTCATCTTCTGGACATGCTCAACATGAAAGTAATCATTCCAATGAAGAAGCAATGAAAGTGATGAAACATGTATGTACAACAAGTAGCAGCAACTCAGATTACTCTCCCCATAGTCCTTCAACTCTGAAGTGAATTTCATATAGTCAATAATAGCAATGTGGTTAGGTAACCTAGATTTCCTTAGCAAGAGTGGCTTCTATTTGAACGTTGTTAATTACTTCAGTTTTATAGTTATGGTTTCATTGTGTATAAGGATTTAGTCTTAATAATTTTGAGCATTGAAGTAATCTTTGTTCATTATAGTACCAATTTTCTTTTCTTTTCTTTTCTTGTTTTTGTGTAGACAATTAGTGAGGGATTTCATGGAATGAATCATCAATTTAGTTCCTTAAATTGTTGGGGTTGGATAAATTAGGCATTGAAATTATCGACCGATGAAAAATATTTGGTTAAAAGAAGGGTTGGATAAATTAGTGAGGGATTTCACGGAATGAAAAATATTTGGTTAAATTAGACATTGAAATTATCGACCGATGAAAAATAGGGTTGGATAAATTAGTGAGGGATTTCATGGAATGAATCACCAATTTTATTCTTTTCTTGTTTTATGGAAATCTAGAATTGTTTGGTACTAGAGTATGAATCGATGAGAAGATTGCCACTAATCGCCTTGCATAGAGCTTTGTCGTTCGAACTCGATGAGGGTGGTACCTGCACACACTCCAATGCTAAAGCCAATAATAGGGAATGAGAATGAGGTAAGTAATGAATGTGTACCTGATCAATATTGGCGCAAGTATTTGTAGGCAGCTGTGTCAGTTGATGTTGATTACTCACTAGGCGCGTGTGAGCGCGTGGAGAATCTAATGTGGCAATTTAGTTACAAGTTCCTAGATCGCGGCTAAGGTCGCTTCCTGACCGTGCGATGATATCTAGGTTGATCTTGACCGTTGGTTGCTCTTGGGGCATGTGGTTCTTGCGCTTACACGGGAATTGGAGTCTAAGATCGGCCCCAAGTCTGGAATGGACTTCGGCCCAATCTAGAATAACAATAAACCATGGCAATTAATCAGGTATTTCATTTGTAGGATTGCAGTTATCTCAATAAATATCTAAACTTGTTAAAAGTCTCACGTGAAAGAACGAGATAATAATGTTAAAAGTGGAGGGACCTCTACCTCACAAACTAGCTTTCGTGGTTAAGTTAGACTCAAACTCAAATTCTAAGATCACGCTCTAAATGATTAATTATGAGCGTGAGATCAGTGTGTTGGAAGTCCCAATTTTGAGATTAGCTTTTAAGATTGAGTTAGACTGAAACCCAACTTTTGAGATAACTTCATAAGATATTTGAACCAAACATAATAATAAGCAAATAGTAAACTAAACTTTGAAATTAAAGTTGGAAGAGAAGATGTAGCAACATTGAAAGATTTTTCAACTAAGCACTTCTGAATCATTTAGCTTGACCTATTTTAACCTATAAGTGAGTGAATACGACATGAACACTGAGACACCATAAATGTCCAACATATAGGACACAAAGACACTGCAAATATATAAAAGAATTATAAAAATAACTAAAACAATAAACATACACACTCATTTTATCAAAATAACAAAATCTAAATTGAGAACTAAAGTTCATTTATTCACCTTTTAAAAACAAAGTTGATCAGCTTTATTAGGTTTGCTGAATATAAAAAGTTTTATATTCTAAAAATAAGTATAAAAAAGCTTAAATAATTGCAAGAAGCTGATATTTTTTCAAACGAATATTATGATACAAGTGTACAAGAAATGCCCAAGTAGTGTATAAGAAGTGTCCAAGTCAAAAAATAATTTTTTTTAAATGCGGCACCGTAGAGAGTATCTGGCACGTGTTGTGTCGGTGTCCGACTCCGCTGCTGACACACAACACATAACTCTCAAGAAATGTTCGTGCTTTAGAGATTTTTACTCTTTTCTATAAGTGATCTATTTAAATTGTTGGTTTACGGTGAATAGTGAAAAAATTGAGTCAGACCTGTCCCCCAAAGTAGGAGAATTGTCTATGAACTAAATTACCAATCTTGGTAGGGGTGAGCAAGACCCGTCCCAACGCTAAGACCTGTCCCGTCTTCGTCTAATTTAACCCGCAAAACATCGGGTTTGTTCGGGTATAAGGACGAGTTAGGGTCTAAAGAATTGGCCCGATCAAAATTTAGGACCGGGTTAGGGTTAGGTATAACCCGTTCCAATCCATATCTTACTCACTCATCACCCTAACTTTTAACTCTATTACCTTGTAATAAGACTTTTATAAGTAAAATATTCACTTTGATCTATGTTAGATTGAGTAGAAACATTGTTTTAAAATAATATTTTAAAAGACATATTTTGAGTTTGAATACATGATAAAATACTAAAAGAAAATTCAATTTATCACTTCTAACTTTTAGTCATCTTGAGTGATCCCTTTATAATTTTGTTTCAACTGTTCTTCGGGTCAACCCGGTCTCGTCCTAAATAGACCCGGTCTTAATTTGTCCTAAAAATATCGGGTTTGTTAGGGTCAAATGACGGCTTAGGGTCTAAAAATGACCTTATAAAAATTTAGGGCGAGATAAGAGACAAATGTAACCCGTCCCAACCCATCATTTGCTCACCCCTAAATCTTGGTATCCATTTCTCTATCTCTTATCTCTTTCTTTATTGTTTTATTGTATATTTCCGTTTTACGTCACAGTGCTACGAGATTATGCTATAGCACTACACTGTGACAACTTTCTGCATTTGTCTGCGTTCTTGTTTTGTTTCAGGTTCTAGATAATCTCTTATCGTAACATTGGGTCCTAACATAAATTTTATCAATTGTCACTTTTATCTCTTTAATACATGTTTATTCTTACACATTTATGTCACTCATCTTTACCTCAACATTGTTATGTTATTACTTAAAAATTGTTTTGTAAACTGCAAATATAGCGTGTTTTAGTTTAAGCTCCTATAATTTATTTTTTTAGTGAAAAGTTCTTACAAAATACACTGTTTTGATATTAACCCTTCTGTAAGACTGACGTTAAAAAAAACCAACGTGTCCGGTAAGGTGGGTTTAAAATACTGAGTGTACATGCTGACTCAGCAATAACATAAAAAACTCATCTAAATATTAAAAAAACTCAACATTCCCTCTTCTCTTAGATTCCTTCTTTTCATCTGAATATTAAAAAACTCATCTAAATTTGTTAATCTATGTTTTTCTCATATCTCAATATCTCATGAATTCAAACAAAGGCTTTGTCTTTCATCTCCCAAAAATAAACCCAGCCCCTTCTTTTGAGGTTGAACCTTTTAGTGTCAAAAACAATAGATGTGGTATCTTAGGCACTTCTGCCATTGTTCTACAAAGGAAGAGGAAGAAAGGAAATAGAGAAATTTCCTCAGGGGTGGGACTGATTTGAGGTTAGAGAAAAATAGAGAGATTGGGTTTCCCTTGATTTGAGAGTAGATGGTGATTGTGGTGTTGATGGTGATGAGATTGGGTTGCCCTTCGTTTTCTCCTTCTTTTCCTCCTTTTCTTACTTCTACGGTTCTTTTTATCAAAGCTTTTCTCTTGGGAAAGTTCAACAGCACCCTTCATATTTAAAGTTCCTAACTTTTCAACGTCTAAGATGTGATTTCATGTTTCATATCAATCTAAAATGAAATAGAGAAGAAGATCGGTTTTGGCCTCATATTTTGAGCGATTTAGGAACTGAGAAAATGAATTGATTCAATGAATGGAAGAAGAAGAGGGAACTTTGGTGATGGAGATTAATAGATGGAGTGGTTGTGTTTTCTGGAAATAGAAATGGGAAGAAGAACATGATCCTAATTAAATTGGGGATTCATATTTTTTATCCATTTCATTATTTTTTAAAATCAAAGAAAATTAAAAATAATAATTTGGCAAAGCTAAATGGCAACTCTGTTAGACAACTCAGCAAAACACTAACAGAGTTTTAACAGAGGGATTTATACCAAAAAGAAAAATTTGCAAGGACTTTTTACTAAAAAAATTTTATAATGGCTTAAACCAAAATACGCTATATTTGCAGGGGCCTAAAACATATTTAAACCTTACTTTTTTCACTTTTCATCATTCCCAATTACTTCTTTATAATAACTTGCACAATCTTTTTTTTTTTTGAAAAAACCATCTAGTGATCATAACATACTACAATGTGAATATGGGGAGTGTGTATTTGAATCCGCAACGCTTGATTTTCCTCCCTCCTCTTTAATCATTCTAGACCAAAAAAAACAAATCTCGCAGAACATTTTATTCTTTAACCATACACCTCAAATAGGCTCACCATGATTCTGATTCTTTCCATGATAAGAGTTATATAGAGTTTTGAATAATATTTTTATGGAAAGACTAGGAGTTCTGACTCAAACTCCTAGTTTATACCCAAAAAAAATATTTAAGGTGTGCAAAACTAGGAGTTTGGGTAAAAAAAATATTTTTATGGTATGTAAAATATGTTTTTAATAGAAATATTTGTTCTTTTTAGAATGTGGTTTGAGTCTAACTCCACTCCACAAAATTGATTTGAAAGCTGAGAGATGTCTCTCACTTATATATTCTTTTTCAGACCATATCACATTCGATGTAGAACTCTTAACACATACCCCTCACGCTCAGGACCAAACAACTGGAGCGTGACCCGAGTGACCTGATAGCATGTGACCCAGCGGATCTTGGATTGATTTTGATACTATCTTAGAATATGGTTTGGGCCTAACTCAACCCCACAAAACCGACTTATAAGGTGAATGATGTCTCCCACTTGTATATTCTTTTCAGGTAGGGATGGCAATGGGGCAGTGCCCATCCCCATTCCCATTCCCCGCTTCGGGGAGTTTTCCTTCCCCATCCCCGTCCCCACGGATCCCAAAAAGTTTATTCAAAGTTAGCAAAAATTAAAATTAAAATATAATAAAACTGGAAAAATGTATAAAAGTAAGACTAAAAAACATAAGTTTAACGTTAAATATAAAAAAAAATATATAAAATATAATCTTACTTTGATATTTAATATTTAAAAAGTATAAAAGTAAGATTAAAAATTAGGACAATTTAATATTTTATTAATATTTTTATTTTTTTGACAGCATTAATATTTTTACTTAAAACACATATAAAAAGACTAAAAGTCTATTACTTATAATATAATATATATCTATAATAAGAATAATTATGTAATATATTCGGGGCAGGGTCTCCGCGGGGTGGGGGATAAGTTCCCCGTCCCCATCCTCGAATTGACTGCGGGGGATTTTCTCCCCATCCCCGTCCCACGGGGCCCCAAATGGGGCAATCCCCACATGGATTCTCACTTGTTGGTAGAAATTACCACCCCTATTTTTTGGCCATATCACATCCGATGTGTGACTCTTAACAGTTCTAATTTTATTTTTTCAGGGTGTTCGGTTGACTCCTAAGCTAGGGGTGGATCCACCCTTAAACAGTACTATGCGATTTTTATATTAGAAGTTGAAACCTCTGAACCACTAGGGACCTAATTAAGAAGCCCGAATACTTAGTACGATAAGACACATGAGATACGTGGATACGAAGAATTTTTAAAAATAAGATACGACATAGCCAAGACACGTCAACAAAATTTTATAGATGCACAATGTATATAAAGAGATATTCATATTAGTAATTGCTCAAAAACACATAAACATATATATCATTAGTCAATATATGATGATCACATTGTAGGAATAAATACTTGTGATGATCATATCAAGTAGAGATAGTTATGTATATTTCTCCCACCCATATCACAATGTATTATTTGTTTACGAAAAACATATAATTTTGTCTTTTAGTTATTGAGGTATAATTAAAAGAGTATAATATATGAGTGACAATTATGTGCTTAGTTTGTAAGAGGTATCGAAAATGTATATGTGAAGTATCTCTAGTTGGTAAGTACCAAAGATGTTTCTGAAAAGTATCAAGTGGAATATTTTTTTAAAAAGAATTAAAAAATTATTGGATACTCTTTGATTACGTATTCGGTATCAGATACATACCCGACACGGGTATGTTTCCATTTTTGAAGTATCATGGCTTCATAACTAGGGACTAACAAAGCCTATGAGTAAAAAAATAATAAACAAAGTCTTTCCAAAAGCGGGACTAACAAAGTCAACCTATTAACCTCGAGTTTGAGTGTAATTAAGTAGTAGTTAACGCACTCCATCTCAAGGGATGAACTGGATAAGTACCCGAGTTTGATCTCCTACAATAGAGTAAATTGAGGTCAAGATTTACTTACTTTTGTTGAACTCTTAATTAGTCGATATCCTTGTTTCCTAAATACTATAACCCTATGTTTGGATGGAGTATTTTAAGAGGGTAATGTAATTTTTGAGGGGAATTGAAACATTTATATAAACAATAAATAAATGGTTAAGGGAGTGGAAGATGAGAAGAGGATAAGTGGAGTTCTTACTCATATGATTTAATGGGGACGTAGACAAGCCAAGGTTCACAAATTATTTGAATAACATATAGATTCTTAATTGTAAAAATTATCAAAAAAAAAAATATTCTTAATTGTAAGTACTTAATATTTACATAACATTAAAAATACAATAGAGGGTTGTAGGCAAGATCCGAGTTGTTGTGGGTGGCACCTTTGGGGTGAAATTTTTGGTGTGGGTGCGTTGGTCTTATATTTGTAAGCCTAAGGCTTACAATAGAGGGTGCGTTGGTCTTAGAGAGTAAAGGTGCCTCCCATACCTTTACTCTCTGGGTCGCTTGTACGTGTAATGCGTCTTTCAGATAGTGTCATTGAAACTCTTACTAAGATGTGGGAGAGTTTCACTGCTTTTTCTAGGCAGCTACTCTCGGATCAAGTTCCTACTCGCATGAACTTGTTTAATAGAAGTATTATTTTGGAACTTGTGGGAACCACTTGCATTCACTGTGGAAAATTTCAAGAATCAGTGCTACTACCTTATATTCTCTTTTGCTATATGGTACACTATAGCTAGAACAGATTCAGTTGATAGTAATCGGGGGCACTTTCCCCACATAGCAAATTTTTCTAGTTTAAATATAACAAAGAAAATTCTTTTTCCCCCACACAAGGTGATTTTTTTTAAAAGTATATGTAGAAGATTTTAAGAGATAAAAGAAAGAGTAGATTTATATATATTCTTTTTCTTCTTTTTTAATTGCGATCTCTCTTCTAACACTAAATGGATTATTAATTGACACAAAACACATTAACTTTCTGGATTAAATATTTTCGCCACAAAATTACGTATTACAGTATTCATTAAAATTTTATAATAGTTTTTCTTATATAAAAATAGACATTTTAATTCCTATCGATGACTAATTTGACTCACAATTTATTTCTCATGAACTAAATTAATACTTATTTTTTCACTAGGACCAAATTGGTCATCAACCTTTTTGCCAAAGATCCATTTGAGTATTTACTTATAAAAATATAATATTTTGACAATTTATTTTGTCCCCACCCACCAATTTTTTTAGATATGTCATTGCACTATAGTAGAAAAAAGTATGTATCCGGTTTGAAAACATTTATGACTCTCTTTGGTAAAAAGTGACAGATATCAGATAAACTAGTGGATAGTAGATGAGCTATCAGATAACAAATCATGTGTTTGGTAAAACTAGGGGTTAAACTAACTAATAAATGTAAAATGACATTAAAATAGGAATTTAAATTTTTTAGTTTAATTTAAAGAGTATAGAGAATGAATTTAAGAAAATAATGAAGGAAAAAACGACAAAAAAGTGAGACGTTGTACACTATAAGTAGTAATAGTGTTTCAAAAAATGCTACTTGAATTAGCATTTGAAAAAAAACAAAACGCTAGTCAAAGATCGTTTAACGCTAGTGCTTACCAAACATGTCTATTCATCATCTGCTAGTCAAATCTGCTATCCGCTAGCGTATGAGACTTGCCAAGCAGAGTCATACTCCCTTCTTAACAAGAAACGTACGCTCTCTGGTCTCATTAATGAGAAAAAAACACTTTTTAGCTTCATTAAATTACCGGTATATTTGGTCAAATATAGATAAAGCTAAATTTTTTTTCTCTTATAAGTGAGACGCGAACTATATCTTTAGTCTACATTAATGTTTTTTTTGGTTCATTGACCTCTATTTATAGAGATTTTGAAGAGAAAATGTTTTGGTATTGGAGCCGAGGATGGAGAGTAATGCATGACTGGTATTGGACCGTAGCAAGCTGAAGGAGTGGGAAAACTAGAAAGGTGAAATGCTAAACAAACTAGGAGTCATCATCATTTAATGGACTTATCCTTCTCCGCCAGTTTGTCTTGTACAGTGTATAATTCATGTTCTGTTGTCTTTTTTCATTTGGTATCTTTGGTAGAGTAGAGTTCCCCTTTTGATTATGTACGCCGCAAAGCGTGCAATTCTTTGGCTAGTTTACACTAATTATTTGTTAATTAGATGGTTTTGTTTAATTTTCTAATGTATTGATTGATGATCACTACATTATGCTTATATTCCTACAAGTACCTGTTGAGTAAAATATAGTACTCATTTTAAATGATCAATCTAACCACGTAAATTTATTAAATGAGAATATATAGTTAATTTTAATTGTAATGTTAGAGTTTATTTTCTAATTATATATTGTGACCGGAGGTAGTAGTAATTTATTTAATTTGCAAAACATTAGAATTCAATTGAAGTACCGTCATATGTTGCTTTGTCTAACTATTAAATAAATTTTTGTCAAACTATTAAATTAATTTTTTATTATGTTTAGAACAGTTTTCATGAGCGTAACTAGATTCAGATCCACTCCAAGGTTTCGAATTTGAGTCTTAGGTGTAGCAAAAACTTTATTGAAAGAGGAAAATTGCGCACCAATAACAAAGTAAGACAAATTTTTTTTCATAATGCAATAACTGATAGACTCCATAATTAAACAATAATATATGGATTTTATACCAAGAATATACCAATATCAATTAAGCTATTACTTTTTATCAATATATTCTTTTACTTTTTATGGTGATTAACCATAATTTTCTTTGAGAAATTAATTTGGTTGGGGAGTAGGTCAAAACTAGGTTTCTCATATTAAAGTTTAGTATAATAAATTTGTTAATTTTTTATTTATTTTATGGAGGCTAAAATGACTAACTAGATTAGCAGAGATATCACTACAACATTGTGAGTCTACGGTAATGCCTAACTATGCAACGCCCTAAAAAGCAGTTGTCGTAGATAGTAATAGACAACGCTTTATTGATTCCGTTGGTAGTACTGAATATCTTTTAAAAAAATTAAAAGCGACGCTTGAAAACCATTGTCTAAAGGTCATTGACAACAGTTTTTATTTAATTTTTTAGCCAACGTTTTTAAACTGTGCTCTTAGGTTTCAAAATTTTTTTGTCAAAAAAAAGTTTTCAGTGTTTTTAATTAATTTTTTTAACTTATTACCTCTTTTGCTCTCTCAGTCATTTGGGTTTTTCCTCTTGGTATAGACTCACAGTTTGTCAGAGAAAATCTTGAGGTTAGGGTTAGATGGGAACTTTGGCAGATCAACCACGATTGTGGAGTTGTGAAACTTTCTCGAGGACTTGCATCCTATAATGATGTTCCACTCTTTGGGAGGAGGTTTACCTGGGTCCAATCGAATGGGATGTTAATGAGTAGGATGAACTGAATCCTAGCTAATGTCGGATATTGGCTTGCCAAGTGGTGCAATGTGTTTTGTGGGATCACTCAAGGGATGTTTTTTTACCATTGTTTCATCATACTCAGATATGATTCCTCCAACTGGATCTAAAACCTTTTCACTTCAATAACTACCGACTAATTCGTAACGAATTTAGCCATGTAGTTTTAGGCGCTTGGACATCGTCTTCCTTTTCGGATTGGATGGGGTATATCTGAAGAAAAAGCTTAAGTTGCTCAAATTTAAGGTTAAAAATGGAGTAAGGAGCCCAATGAAAACTCTGACGCGAGGATTGAACTGCTAGTTGAGTAAATAAAAGCGTTGGACCTTACAAGTGAAGGTAGTCCCTGTCAAAGGAAGAGTAGTCCCCCATGGAGTAAAAAGATTACCACCTTGTGATAACTTTTATGAGTAAAGAGAGCCTAATAGTGTTCCAAAGGCTTTGTTGGCGATGGTTGAAGCAATGCATATGGGGTGCTACCTCGACATACTTTCATGCTTATGTGAAGTATCAAGGGAATCGTAATTTGTGTCTGCTTTTCAAGTGGTTTGTAGTTAAGTAGAAGGTGTGGATGATGTACGGCAGGAAGTCACTAGGTACTTTACAAAACCACTTTGCCTCTAAATATTCCTCTTTTCACTAAAGGAAGTCAAGCAGGTCATTCCTGCTAATAAGTGGGTCGATCCTTATGGTTTTAATTTCTCCTTCATAGATTTCTTCTGGCCATTACTCAAAGAGGATGTACATATATTCTTTAATTGACGAATTTCACAAGAATGCAAGGCTACCAAAGGAATTTGGCTCATATTTCATAAATCTCGTTCAAAAGGTGGATTATCCCATGTCTCTTGGGGAGTTTAGGTCAGTCTATCTCATAGGATTCCTTTATAAGCCAGTGGTTAAAGTGGTGGCCTCTAAACTTATAGTAGGGCCATCATTGGAATTGTTGTCCACAATCAATCGACCTCCACTGGGGGTAACAGTTAGTTGATATGGGGTTGTTGTCGCGAATGAAGTTATTGACTATTCTAAAAGGACCGGGAGAAAATATATGCTCTTCTATGTGGATTTTGAAAAAGCATATGATTGTGTCATTTGGGGTTTCCTTAACTACATGTGGGGTAAATTTGGTTTATGTGGGAAGTAAAGATCTTGGATAAGAACACCTAAAATTTGGTTAATTGTTCTCCCATAGGGGAAATTAACATCTCGAGGGGTTTTAAGAAAAAGGATTTTCTCGCCTCTTTCCTATTTCTTTTGACGGTGGGCATTGGTGGTCATGTGGCACAAATTCTATTCAAATGATTCATAGTGAGGAACTCTATTTTTAAGATCTCACATCTTCAATACGCAGAAGATACTCTTCTAATTTAGAAGCCAGTTGTGGATAATACTTAGGCTATTGTAGAAATTTTGAGGAGTTTTGAATGGTTTCAAGCCTTGAGATAAACTTTTGGAAAACTTATCCCATCAGAGTGAATGTGTAATGGTCATTTATTTCGATATGGTAACATCTTTCCTTCTTACATAATCAGCACACTACCCTTTAAGTACATTGGCTTATCATAATAAGGCAGAAACCCCGAACCCAACATTCATTAGTTTCAATGAAGAATTAAGAATGCCCTAGCATGTGCTAATCAGAAGAGTGTTGCTACGTGTGGCAGCCAATGATTAATACGTTGTGTCGCCTTCTTTCGAGTTGGGGTAATAGGTATGCTAGTTTTGGATGACATATTTTCCTGATTAAGTTCATCCTGAGTAGTATCCTGGTATTTTGCTTTTTTTTTAATTGCCTTTCCTCAAGATGCCATAAAGGTATGGAAGATTTAGAAGGGTTTCCTCTAGCGAGGAGCCAAAAAAACATCTATTGGGTTAAGTAGTCCAAAGTGTGTACTGAGTAGGTCTAAACACAAACATGGTTTAGGGGTCAAGGATCTCCAACGATATTTAATCTCAGTTTGCTAAGAAAGTGGATGTCAACTCGCTCGAGCAAGAAGAAAAATGACTCATCTCATCTCTCAGTCGGTCACCAACGCTCTGAGGGTCTTCACTATACTTATCAGCAAGCAAAACATTAATAGAATCTCGTAATTCTCTCCCCACTGTCTTGTGACGGTCGCAACGACCATATTTACGACAATTGTAATATATATTCCCTAAAGGCTAATGAAAGACTAAGCTATTCTGAATCATAGAATTCTCTTATATCTCTCATACATTGTGTTCGGTCTCACTAAGTTAGACTAGAACAATAACAAGTATCATAAGAGAACAATTATACTCTAACATGTTTTTCAAGTGTGCAGGAATCGCTCGCTCTAAAAGAAAAACAATGTTTAGAAGTACAGGAAGATACAGTCGCAAAGATCATGGTTGGAAGTGCTATTATCTGTTGGAAAAAAGACAACATATGTTATTGCTCAACACACAAACTCATCTGTTATTGCTAAGGAGTTATTCATAATTCCTTTCAACTTCACTTGTTGCGGAATGAAGATGGTGCTTGGCTTATTGGTTTTGCAGGTCATTGAGGTCTTTACCAACCTTTAAGTTGAGTTGCTAGCTCTCTTCTATGGGCTACAATTAGCTTGGGATCAGGGCATCATTCTCTTTTCGTTTATTCTGACTCACTTCACACCATTAATTTGTTAAAGAAGCCACAAACCCTTAGCACATTCATGTGTCTATTGTGTTGAATATCAAGGACTTGTTAGCTCGCGATTGGAAGATCGTGATCATTCATTCCCTCCGAGAAGGCAACGCTTGCGCGAACTTTTTTGGCTAAATTAAGTGCTATTAATGGCAGAAACTTGTTTTAAAATTATGAAATGATGATCAATTTTAAAATTAGGTCAGCCACTATGTGATATTTTGGAACCCTAATTTCACATTCTCATTCTTCGTTGAGTTCTTCCTTTTACTTATGCTAGTTAAATTAACACAGGAAAGTGGGAGATGTCAAACTTGAGAGGAAAATATTACTAGAGAATTGGAATTAATAGAAAAAAGTAGAAATAATGAGAGAAGATGCAACAACCGACAATAATAGCTAGGAACACGAGAGTGAGTGAGGGTGGAGGCAAGACCAATCTATGAACACCACTACCCTTGTTGGTGCGAAGGCCAAAAACTTCCTTCTCACACAACCACCATCCCAAAGGCTTCAACCACAACTGTCACAGGTATGCACCGTCTTGTTCAAGACCCTCATTCGTCGCCTAGAATTGTGAGCAATATCGTTAATTGCTACGTCATTCTCTATCCTTTTTCCCCAGGTCTTTTCCTCACTCTCTGCCCATTTATTCTCTAGGCCCATTTTTCTGGCTGTGTTTATTATTTTGCGTGTGCGTGTGATATACTAGTTTCAAGAACTTGACTAGCAAAACTAAAAGGAAGAACTCGATGAGGAGAATGTGAAATTAGGGTTCAAAATATCATTTTTTTTAACTTTTTTTACTTAACAAGATTTAAAATTCTATCATGTTATTTAATAGGTAGTAAATGACACATAACACCACTACCTGTAACGCATAACTAAACTGGTAAACGCCAAAATTGTTAAGTTCAATATCATGTCCCAAGTTCGAAACCGAGACCTGAGTTTCAAATGATACTTGTCATTATATTTAGAAGAAAACAACTATCTATTTTTTTTGGGTTGAGGAATATGGGTGTTGAAAGAAACTACTATCTATTTTAGGAAGTGTGTAAATAATTAGTTTCAATATTAGTGTGAGAGTTGAGTCTCTCCTCATATTAATAACTAGTGATCGCCTGATAAAATCTTTTGGATAACAACTAAACTAGGAAATCTATTAATTGACCACTTCAGTCACTCCTTCAAACTCCAATCAGCATCTAGATCAAACATGGTTTGGTATTCATTCATATTGTAGTTTTTTTAAACACAGTCGAGCATTTTTGGGTGAAGGCATATAGTAGCCTGAAAATGTACGCCACTATATAATTTTTTTCTTTCAACTAATTACTACATTAAAGGTAAGAAAATATACTACAGGTGATTGAAGAAGTTATCTTAATCCGAATTATGAAGGCACCTAAAAATTTCCCTTTGGCGTATTATTTGATGCACAGTAAGACTTACTTTCTCATAAAGACTGTGGCACCGTTTAGAACCACCACTAAGGTTGTAACGAATGTCTATAGGGCACAAAATCCGGAGTACACAAGCGGCAGTGTTTTTTTTTTTTGTTTTTTTAATATTCCTTTCATCTTCCCATCTAAAACTGCCTTTCTCTCTCTCTAAAACCACCCATCCTCTTTCTTTCTCTTTCTTACATAAGAGTTTGTTTGTTTTTGTTAGTGTGTAATGAAAATGAAAACCACCCAAAAAACCATTTGAACTTATCTAAGAAAGAGAAAACAATAAAATATAGAAATAGTAGAAAAATTATTATAAAGAAATTCTCAGAACAAACCAGAACACACACATGGGTGGGTTGTTTCCGTTCTTGTTCTTTGGTTAAGTTTTTGAGTCATTTTAAGCTTGTGGGTATCCTTGAAATGTTCAAAGTTGAAGTCTTTGATTGGTTTTCTTTTCTGGGTTTGTGAAGACTTGCTTCACTCTCTCTTTCATCGCACCCCTTCTGTGTAAAGTTCTGTTACAACAAAAGAGATGAAGTTAAGTTTGGTACTTTCACTTGTGCTTTTTCAGTTTTTCTGATTATTATTGTTGTAGAGAGAATTTATGTAATAGGGTATGATAATGACCCAGTTGTGAATAAAAAAATGTGTTAAAGTCGCTTTCTTTGAAGGTAAGAGAAGAGAGAGTTTTTGTTTATTATATTTTTGTGATATGGTATCCAACTTGGGTTGTGTTTTAGAGAATCAGATGTTTTCTGTTGCATCTCTTCATAGGATTTCAAGATAACGTTATCTTCTTTTTTTGCTTCCTTAATTGGATGCAACTTCACTATTTCAGATCTTTCCCTTTTGTTGT
>OY754312.1:19208202-19307785 GCA_963573325.1 Astragalus glycyphyllos | reverse complement strand
AGGAGAAGATGGTGCAGTTGGTGATGAAATGAGTATGGTGTTCTTGGAATGGCTTAAATCTAATAAAGATAGTGTTTCAGCTAATGATTTGAGGAATGTTAAGCTTAAGAAATCTACTATTGAAAGTGCTGCTAGAAGATTAGGTGGTGGTAAAGAAGGTATGAAACAGTTTATTGAAACTTATTCTTGAATGGGTTCAAACTAGCCATCTTCAGAATAAAAGGCGCAATGACAACGACAACAACATTAACAACAACAATGTTGTGTCTTCAAATCTTCTCCAGCAACAGTTTCAAGATCCATGTCAGACCCAAAAACACAAACACTGGTGCAATTGCAAATAACATGAACACAAGTTCATTTATACCTGAAACAAATGCTTGTTTCAACCAAACACAGTGGATTTCTCCACCGCCTTTAGATCAAACCTCTCTCAATATTGTGACTCCACAACCATTTTCACAACCAATGGTTGGTTATGTCGGTGATCCTTATACTACAAATAATAACATGAATGGTGCAAATAACCACAACCTTTACCAAATTGCACCTACTACTAATGAATATCAGCATATGTTGGAATCTACACATTCATGGGGTGCTTCACAGTTTGTTGCATCACATTACAATCAATCATTTGGTGATAATAATCTTCTTCAACCTGTGGCTGGTTTTGGTGGATATGGAAATCAATATCCTTATCAGTTTTTTCCTGGTACTGGTGGTGATAGGTTAATGAGGTTGGGTCCTTCAGCTACTAAAGAAGCTAGGAAGAAGAGAATGGCAAGACAAAGAAGGTTTATGTCTCATAATAGACATCATGGGAATCCTCAGAATCAAGGTTCTGATCCACATGCAAGACTTGGGATTGGGAGTGATAATTGCACCAATGTTGTGGGTGCTTCTCATGCAAATCCAGCTAATTGGATGTACTGGCAGCCTGTGGCTGGTGGAGCAGGTTCTTTGGCACCGGTGGTTCCGGCCGAGCAGCCGCGAACGATGGCGGATTGCCCGGCTGTGCAGACACAGAATGGTCATCAGGGGCGCGTTTCATCGGATAGGAAACAGGTTTGTGGGGATTAATTTGGTCATGTAATGTTAGATTATTTGTTTTTGTTAATGTATATGTTCTATGATGTTTGATAATTAAGGTTTCAAATCGCGGTTGTGAACCTTGATATATCGATCGCGATTGTAGAGACATGAAAAATAATGATGTCTTGGTCACAGAGACATAAAAAACCATGATATATTGACTAGATATCGGTTCCGGATTTTCTTAAAACCTTATGGATAATCACAAAATGTATATGCAAAGATCATTTGTTGTTTTGTTGTTTATGTTTCAATATGTGTGAACTATTCTCTTGTTGATTAATATATAATAGTTATATCTCTTGCTATATGAATATGAGTGACATATTTGTGTTTGATTGATAGGGCTGGAAGCCTGAGAAGAACTTGAGGTTCCTTCTTCAAAAGGTGTTAAAGCAAAGCGATGTGGGGAGTTTGGGAAGAATTGTTTTACCAAAAGTAAGTAATTATGTACTATCTCTTGTTTTTTCGAAAGGCAAACATATATAAAATATAAGCGCCTAGCACAAGGCATACTCAATCCATATACAAACTATAATAATCCATCACCAAAAACTAAGAAAAACAACAGACGAACTACCTCATAGAAATACAATCCAAAGGGTGTTAATAATTGGTTACTTGTTTTTAGATCAATTTAAACAATCATCTACCAAAAAAATCGATGTATATAATTTTTACATAATCCAAAAGTTCCATTAGTATACCTAAGTTGATGTGATTATTTCTTAATAACTATGATTACGCAAATTGAACAGAAAGAGGCAGAAACTCATTTGCCAGAACTAGAGGCAAGAGATGGAATTTCCATTACTATGGAAGACATTGGAACTTCTCGAGTTTGGAATATGCGCTACAGGTATGCGAAACTTCATTGACAAATTTGGTTCTTCAATTTTCGTTTAATTTATGATACATTGAGATTGAAGTTTTCTCTTTTGGATTATTTCTTCTTGGAGCATCAGATACTGGCCAAACAACAAAAGCAGAATGTATTTGCTTGAGAACACTGGTGGGTTAATTAACCATCTTAGTCATTATCCTTTTTTTTTCATTTTATTTCTTTATCACTTTCATTTGATGAATTTATTTCATTTTGCAGGTGACTTTGTGAAAGCCAATGGACTCCAAGAGGGAGATTTCATAGTGATATATTCAGATGTTAAGTGTGGCAAATATGTAAGATACCCTTCTCTTATTCTATACTTTTTTCTTACTTTTTCTGCCATTTGATAAAATTGCAAAGATATATTTGACCCTTGAAAAATTTAGAGTATCATTTTGGTTTAATTTTTTTAAAAAAAATCTCAAATTAGCATCAAGTTTATTAGCATGTACAATCAATGTAAATTAGTCTTTCACTAGCATTATTATAGCAAATTAGTCTTCAAAACATTTTTACACTATCGATCAATAAGAAATCATGATAGACCTGCAAAAGTTAAACATATTTTTTATGTGTCGATTTCTAATTGGTTGACATTGTAAAATAGATTTCTAATTGGTTGACATTGTAAAATATCTTTACACTGTTGGTGCATATTAATTAAATCTTAAAAATTACCCTAGGGAAAACAAATTTGACCTATATTTGAGACTTACTTTTTTGGGGCATATTAATTAAATCTTAAAAATTACCCTAGGGAAAACAAATTTGACCTATATTTGAGACTTAATTTTTGGGAGAAAATTGTCCTTTAACTTTCAAAAATCGAATATGTCTTTGCATTTTTTCTTAAATTTTTGTGTGGATATTTTTTTATTTTAAAAGTCGAAAATTAATTGGTGATGAAAATTTTGCAAAACAGATGATAAGAGGAGTTAAAGTGAGGCAACAAGGAGCAAAACAAGAGGCCAAGAAAGCAGGAAAATCACAGAAAAACCAGCATGGGAATAATAATGGAACAGCAAATACAGCTGGTGCCGCTGCAGTAGCAAATAATTGCACGCCATCTTCACCACCAAAACGAAAAGCTGAAAGGATAGAAATTTAGTATATATAATAATAATATAGTAAGCTTGTATAATATATATTATTAAATATTTAAATAGTAGAATAAAAGAGACTCAGAACCCCGGGCTCATAAAGTGTTGAGGAGTTTGAGCACACTCTGATGGAGGCCTTCAAGGATTTGTACTGTATGCATAATTTGTAGGTTTATTTCTTTAGTATTTATTTGCCATTTTTTGTGTGAAATATGTTGTAGTGTGTGTGTGTTTAAACATGGTGTTTTGTACATGTAACTTTATTAGGTTTGTATGTGATGTGTTAATTATTCCCTGAATTTTAATGTTCATAGAAAATCATTATACGTGGATGAAATAATTCAAGATATTTTTAAGTGTTCGAATTTTATGAGATAATTGTTTCCGTATTATAATTAGAGTACGTTTGATTAAGATTTTTTGATTTTTAAATGAGAAATCTTTTTTGTTTGGTAATTGTATAAGCATTTGATATTTTTGACAAGCTTTTGAAAAAAATCCATGTTTTTTATTGAATTTGTATTTTTAAAACTATATTATATTATATTCTTGTCAAAAAAAACTATATTATATTAAAGGTTTAAATTTAGGATATAATTAAATTCAAAGGTCATCATGCCAGGCTTAAATTTTTTGGTGGAGTGCTGTTTATGGCTCATTGATATGTAGTTTTTGGTCAAAATATTCAATTGAACAGAGCTAGGAAAATAGGCCACAACATGACCCAACCCAAACAAGTCTCTTGCGGTAAACCTTCATATCCCTTCCATTCTTCTCAGTCTGATTGTTTAGATTTGATAGAAACTTGTAGAGGAAACAAGATATATTAAAAGAGAAATTGATCATATTGTGAAGGATATCTTGAATTTGAAACGAAATTTTACCTCAGTGGGGTTCTTATGGACGAATAGCAGTAATAATGGCATCATTGATCTGGTAGCGAAGCTAGGAGCTAGTGAATCCCTTTCGCGAAATTGGGTCTCGATGCCTCCTCAATCGATTGTTGCACTTTTGGAAGTTTATCGGAGTAATTATTGTTGCTGATAGCAGAGGGTGGGGTGGGTAGCGAATAGCGATCGATTGCTTGATTAGGGTTGTTGGTTATTGCTCTGTAGTGATATTGTGTTGTTTTTACCAAATGCGTGTAAGAGGTTATTATTTTCCGTGTAGTGCATTTAGTTTGCTGTTTGTGTTGGTTTGGGCTGGGTTGTGGTCCAACAACAAGTAGTTCGTGCTTTTCGCCTGTATCCAGTTTGGGCTTCGCCCTTTGTTAATGAAACCGTTTCAGTTGTCCAAATAAATATGAAACTTAAGCAAGTACACTAAGGGCATTGTCAACCGTACACCACCACTTTAGGTGGTGTATGGGACACAAGTTTTCTAAACTGTTTTCTATCTTTGATTAAAAAATTTTGACGTAATCTTACGATAGCCCAACCACACTCAATACTAACTCCTCTTCATCCCTGCATACCGCTCATTCTTGAAATCACCACTACATTTGTTCTGCCTCCGCTCATAGTGTTGCTATTGCCACCGTCGTCAGTGCTCCATTATAGCATTTTGTTCCCAATATGAGCCGCATTTATTGTCTTCTTCACCACACTGTTTCAATTAACGACACTCATAACTCAAGTATATGTGTTTCAAATATGGGGGAGATATGCGTTTAGAGGAGCACAACTAATTTCATGTTTTAGATCTGCGTTTTATGAATCTGCACGACACTGAATCTAAATTAGTATTTTATTTCAGATCTAAAAAATGAGTTTAGATCTAGGTTTTTGGCTTTGATTCTGTTGTAAGGGGTTAGAAGGGGAAGAGGTCATGGTGAAAAGAAGGATTGGGGAACTGGAGGAGTACAGGAAGGATGCAACAGAGGTGGTTGCGATGGAGATGGAGAGGTGGAGGTGAAAGAGGTTTCAGAGGGGAAGAGGATCGGAGGAAGAAGAGGGAGGAGAGAGAGAGAGAGGAAACAATTTGGTGTGAGTGGTCTATAGTAAGATCACATCAAATTATCCGTTGATGGTTACTTTAATGCATTGAGATTTGTGACACTCTTTGTTGTTGTTGTTGTTGTTGTTGTTGTTGTTGTGTAAGGTACACAACCTATTATGATTGTGTACTCTAAAACTAGCCATACACTAAGAACTCAAATTAGCACACCCAAACTAAATCAGCCCTAAATTTCAAGGATGAACGACATAATGCACTGCTGCAACTAACCTCACCCGGATTATACAAATCAACTTGAATTCAAAAGGATCACAGCTTAGCACCCGAATCGCCGGTTAGCATTAGAGCATCCCCCTACAACATTGAGTTTGTGCCTTTAGAGGAAAGACCAACCACGAGGATGGAAGGAATGCCGAAATAGTAAGCAATGCCACCACATGGGCTATGTTTTCCCCCTTTTGCGATGACCATGTGAAGCCATACTGATGAAATCCCTCTTTTAATTAACTTATATCTCCAACAATTTGCAGAGTCTCACCTTCCTCTTTCATCTTCTTTAACACTGTATGAGAATAAGGGAGTCATTCTCTACCACAATCCTTTCTATAATTAGATGGTACCAGGCGCGTAATTAGAGTAGGAGTTAGCTTTGAGCCTTGCATGGCTTCACTTTGCAACGAATCACAGGATTCACATGTCGCGTATCATATATGTTAGGGAATGTCTGGTTGATATTTATATGATGGATTGTGGTGGTATTTGCTGTTTTAGTTTGTCTTATGTTCCTTATATGATTTTGACGGTCTTTTACACCCATATATGCACCATTTTTTTAGGTTAGGCACGAGTGTCGTTGAGGTAGCCTTCTATGATCGTGCAGTAATGGAGGCATGATCACTATGAGTCACCCAATGACATGTTATATGATATTACACCACTGTGTTACTTTATTGTATTAAAAGTTAAATTGCTTTAGTCATGTGATTTCGAGATTTGGGTTGTGTCTATGTGATTTCGAGATTGGTGACTTTTCTAAGAATTTTTTTTTCTGGATTTACTTTATAACATTCTCATAAGGTTGTTTATATGATAATAAGAAATATGATGATATCTTTTATTCGTGAAAGCTTTCAAAAATGATTCGATTAGCCCTTGTGCAATGGCCCGGTCTTCCTCCACAACATATTACGTGGGAGAAGTGGGACAGTTTCAAACTCAATTTCACCTCGAGGACAAAGTGTTTTCTACAAAGCTTAATGACTGGTATTGATAGCATTGCTACTGAAGAATTGGGCCAACAACTAGTTTCTACCAAAAAATTCCTAAAAGTCCTAGTTACTACAAATGGAATATTCCACTAGCAAAGATATTATCCAGCTGTTATTTAGATTTTTAAGATTGTTAGGATTGTCTCACAGGCAAAATTTATCTTTTTGTTAGTAGATTCCTGTAATCTAGGTCAGCACGTCATTGGCAAGAATAGGAGTATGTACTAGTGTAAATAGTAGTGATGATGAATGAAAGTGGCCAAGAAAATTTTTAGTAGTTTTTCTTTTTTCTTTTTCTTTTTAAAGAAATGTAGGTATCTTGTTAAAATTTTCTGATGCAAACTCTCCTTAGGAAAAAATCATAGTAACGAAAAAAGAGCTAGTACTCATCCTTATTTTATTAGAAAGAAAACAAAGAAAGCAAAATAGAAAAAAGGCCAAGGTGGAATAGGCCAAATTGCTGTCAGGAAAATAAAAAGCAAGTATTTGCAATAACACTATAGTGCCAAACCAATAAAGTCTGGAGCCCAAGAAAATAGTTAATAATTAATTAAATCTATAATAGAGGAGACCTCGTCCATTTCGCAAAAAATTGTCCCTAATAATCAGGAAAGTCTGGGGATAATTGAGAAGTTTGTTTGCTCAGCAATTTCCTTCTCTAAAAATATGAGTCAACTTGAAAGTTCATATTTAAAGTTTTATGGATGCAATTTCTCCATTTTTTTAGGGTTAAATATATGTTTTGCCCCTGCAAATATCACCATAATCCAGTTATACCCCTGTAAAAACAAAAGCTTTAAAATTACCCTTGCAAATATAAATCGCTTACGGTTATGCCCCTCGGTCAGTTTCTCATCAAAAAAATAATTTAAATAAGGTTTAAATATATGTTTTACCCTTGCAAATATCACCATAATCCAGTTATGTCCCTGCAAATATCACTATAATCCAGTTATGCCGCTGTCAAAATCTTTAATTTTTCTATTATGCTGATATTTGCAAGGGCATAACTAGATTATGGTGATATTTGCAGGGGCAGAACATATATTTAAACCTTATTTAAATTATTTTTTTGGATGGGAAGCTGACCGAGGGGCATAACCATAAGCGATTTATATTTGCAAGGGTAATTTTAAAGTTTTTATTTTTACAGGGGTATAACTGGATTATGGTGATATTTGCAGGGGCAGTATACATATTTAAGCTTTTTTTTAAGGTTTCAAGGAACAACAGATGAACCCTCGGCAACTAACCACCAAATAGGAGTCAGACTCAAGCTAAATGTTATTCCAATTTTTGTCAGATGCCATATCTTTAGCATTAATTGTGTTGGAACCAAGTGGATCAAAAAACAATGATTGTTAATTGATTTTGAAGATAACAAATATCATAAGAGAACACCTATACTCTAACATGTTTTTCAAGTGTGGAGGATTTGCCCGGTCTATAAGAAAAACAATGTTAATAAGTATAAGAAGTTAATTCTCTAAAAGCATGGTTGGTTGCGCTATCATCAATTTGTTACAAGACATCATTTGTTACTGCTCAACACATGAAGCATCTATTCCGAGAAGCATCCTATCAACAAAGCTCAACTACATAGTGCATCTATTAGGCTCAAAGGTTGTCTAACTATCAAGTATCTCTTTTGTTTAAACTACTCAACATTAAGATGTAAAACAAGATAAAGATTTGTTTTTAATGGTATTTGAAGAAGAGTGCTGAGTACGAGGTATCAAGGAACAAAAGAAAGAATCAAAAAGAATGATACACAAAGCAACAAGAAAAATATGCTAGCTCGTGTTTCAAGACTGCTACAAAGTACATACCAAATATCGATAATATAGTGTACCAAGAACGCAGAGGCAGTGTACGACCTAATTGCATTTACTGCGTTTGTTTCCCAAGAGAAACCCTAATTTCAACAGATAGATTTCTATCTATGAAGAATGCATCAACAAATATAATTCTCATCTCTCTATAAAAGGAAGACAAGGATTTCTAAAGAAACTTAGGTTGCTACAAACAATTCAAGCTATCAAGCAATATTCAAATTATTCATGCGCACAAGCTTCCACACTTGCAAATTGAACATCCATTGAAGCACAACTATTGAAGCCAAGAGAACATAGAGAAACATTTTCATATCTTTCTAAAGGCTTTTGATTGTAAACCTTTCGGTTGAGAGTGTATTTGATTTATCATTCAAACTCTAATTTGTAAATTGTCTGGTAGTGGCTTTTTGTTCTTCAGAGGCTTGAGGTTAAGTCATTCTAAGAAGTTAAAAGTTTAGCTAGGGTGGTGGATAGACTCTCGGGGTTGTAAAAGCTAAAAGGTTTTAGTCGAAATCCTTCTCAGATAAAGGAAGCCCTCTATGGAAGAGAAATGTTTGTTCTATACACAAATTAAATCATGATGTGGTGATCTTCAGCCAACAGAATAAGGGGCTTAATTGTACTCTCTAGAGGAGTATTTCAAAAGTGGCAACTTTGTATGAGAAGATTAAGACAACAGTTACAAAACAGTGGCATAAAAGAGTGGAAAAAGGGAAAATACAAAATTTTGGGAGGAGACGTGGATCGCGACCACTCCCCTAAAACAAAGATTTTTGAAAATACAAAGATTTTTCAGTAGGAGGTTGCCCAATTGATAACCTAATGACAAGTCTCAAAGACGTGCACTTCTCTAAATATTCAAAAGACAGAAGAACAGAGTGGCATTTCAACTCGGGGGGGGGGGGGTAATTCACGGTCAACTCTTTTGTCTAGGTTTGGTGGAGAAAGGATAATGAGAAGAACAACAAGAGAGTAATTTTGAAAGGTCTCACTCCACCTAGGGCCGAATTGCTGGTGTGGTTTATCACCAATGTAGATTGAACACTAGGAACTAGCTGAGGAGGGTTAACTTAATAACCGCGAGTGAAGCTAATTGCCCCTTGTGCAACATGGAGGAAGAGTTAATCCAACACCTATTCCTATTCCTGGAGTTTGTGGTCAGACATCTTAAAAATAGTGAAAGTGTGGTGTTGGGCATATGAAGGATCCTTCCTCAAGAAATTGTGGTCCATTTGGAGCATTAGAAACAAAACTATGTTTGAAGGAAAAGATAGCCTGGGAGATGGAACTTTACCATATAAAGCTAAGACTAGGTTTTTGGATGAAGAGTTGGGAACCTGAGTGCCCATACAATTCGAGCTAACTAACCTTAAATCATGAAGGTGTGTCCCTGTGGAAGAAAGAAACCAGAAATCAACAAAAGGCAACCACCTTCCCGAAAGACATGGAAGTGCAATGTAGTCTATGCCCTTGAAATATCCCAAGAGAAGGACTGGCTAAGGACTGGGAGCCTTATTGTGGAATCAGACTCCAAAGTTGCACTTGCTTGGATTAAGTCTATCAGCCCTTGGCATCTACACTTTTATGGTAACAAGTTGTGCAACTTTCTATTGCTCCTGCAAAATGTCTCCCTTACACATAAGACTGGAGAGTCAAACCACATTGCTGATAGTATTGCTATGAAAGGAGCTTCATTACAGGGCTTTTGGTGTAGTGATTTTTTGGCTGGTGTTTTGTGTCTGACGCTATGTCAGGACGGGTGGTTCCTTTGGCTCCATTGTCTCTTTTGTTTTGCATTCATTCTCTGGTGTTATTTGTATTCACCCTGCTATGAAGAGTTGCTCAGTGTTGTCAAGCTTTTGCCATGTGCAAGTGGCTCTAATTCCAAGCATATCAATGATTTTGTTTACTGCGAATGTTTGTGTGTTTTGGTCTTGTACCATGTCGTTGCAGGTGATCTCTAATTTCATAGGAGTTGAAGTAGGTGCTGTAGTAGAACAAGAGATGCTCTGCTTGGCTTGGAGCTTGTTTTAGAGTATTGATGTTGTCTTGGTCGGGCAAGCAAAACCTGTTTCAATTATGAAGCAAACTGTAACTGTGAAGTTGAAGTTGGATTGATCGGTAGATTGATTAAGTGATAGCAGTAACATTTCAGGATTGGCATATTTCTTGAACTTGTGCAGATTAAGGGAGATGTTACTGTCCAATTAGTATCTAAAAAATCAAGCTGCTGAATTTATTTTTTCGTGTGATATCGTTTCGGTTTGCCAATCAAAGAGATGAATGTCATACAAAATACAAATGGTGCTATCTGTAGAGTGAGAAGAATCAATGCACTTGCATTCATTTGATGATTGAATAGAGTATATACAAGTGGGTGTTAGTTTCCAATAGTGAAACTAACTCTAACAGAAAACAATAACAACAAAAAGAGAGAGTTTCTAACAAATGGGCCTAAGTGAATTACAAACAAAACAGAGCTCAGTAACTTGGCCCAATAGACTAAGAAAACCCTAACAAATTCCTCCCTTAAATCTGAATTGTTGTCAGCAAAAAAGATTTACACAATGTTGATGCTGCGAACTCCCATCTTTGTGCGAAGTCTCTAAAATGTATAGGTCTTCAATGCTTTAGTCATGATGTCAGCTACCTGCTTCTCAGTACTGCAGTAGCTTAATTCAATGGTTCCTTCTTTCACATAGTCTATGAGAAAATTTGCTTCTACCATGAAGCACATGATTATTTGACAGTTTAATAGTTAAACTATTATCACACTGAATCACTGTGGTTCTGGTTTGAGGCAGCTCCAACTTCATCAAAATTCTTCTAATCCAAACTGTTTGGCAGGCACAACTGACTGCTGCAATGAACTCAGCCTCAGTTGTAGATAAGGTGACTACTGGCTGCTTCTTAGTAGACCAGCTTATTGGCCCAGATGCAAGCAGAAACACATACCCAGATGTGCTTTTTCGATCATCACAATCCCCAGCATAATTGTTATAATTTCGGCAAGTGTACAGAATTGTCGCAAGTAATAAAAACAGTAAGAACCGAATATCGTCCTCAAGGATCGAATGCAATTACCAATAAACGCTAACAACAACTAAATGAACAAAAATAAACTAGGGGTTGATCGATAGAGTCGAGTAACCGAACTATAAAATGAACAAAATAAAATATTTTTGTATTTTTGATAAAAGAAACCGAAGAACGCTTTAAAAAGATAAGATTGTAAAAGATGTTAGGGACGAACTCCTATTGATTTCACAATATTGCAATTGATTTATATTGAGAGATACTCTCTCTTTAACTTTGCTATCAAACCCATAATATTAACTAATTCCTAATTCCTTAGGCAACTAATCCTTTGTTGATAACTAAAAGCGCTAATTCCTTAAGCGATTCTAATTAACAACAAACATTAAAATCAAGGGTTTGCAATATACAACTACTCAAAGAGTATTCCTAAACTAAGAGTTGAAGGTATTCAATCTCAAGCATTCAAGAACAAAACTTCAAATGAACCATAAATCATTCTATGAGTGATCAAACCATAAAAAGCATTAAGAACGGAGATTCAATACACAAAGTAATAGAGATTATGACATAAAAGTAAATCTAAACCAGCTGCAATATGGTTTCATCAATATTCATTCATCCCTAACAACTAGAGACTTAGTTACACATGGTAGGAGAAGAGGGAAAATAGAAATTACAACTCAATGAAGAAGATGGACTCATTTGAAGCGCCAAATCTTGTTCCCAAGCCTTGAATCTTCAATAGAGATGAGATGGAATGAGTGCCTCTAAGTTCTAGGGTTTCCAAGAGTGTCAAAAAGTCCTTTTTTCGAGTTCCAAGTCGCTATTTAAACAATTCGCGCACTAGGAGCTGTTCAGGTGCGCGTACGCGCAAGATACGCGCAAAAGCCTTTGTAAAATTTTGGACTCTTGCGCGTGCTTTCTAACTCTGAAACTTCACAAAATGCATATGATGAATTACATGAAGCATTTCTTGAATTGCATAATGATTCTTTGAAACTAGCTAAAACATTAACCCAATCTAAGAAAACAGTTGCTCATCTTCAAAACGAAGTTATTGCTTTAACTAAGGAAAGATTAGAACTTAGAAATGAAAATCATAGTCTTGGTTGCTTTAAAGCAAATTATGTATGTGATAAGTGTGCTGAATATGAAAAGAAAATTCATGAGCTTGAATGGACAATAGGAAAAATGTCCAACATACAACATGTGCATCCTAGGTCTCCAAGAAATAATTTCATGAAAAGACATGTGCATTATAGACCTAAGTTCACTACTAGTCCATATATTAGATGTTATTACTGTGCCAAACTTGGACATACTGCATCTGTGTGTATGGCTAGAAGAAGGCAAGTTGTGAAAAAGGTGTGGGTTCCCAAAGGGACTCTACCAAGTACTAACCCACAAGGACCCAAAGAAATTTGGGTACCAAAATTTTCAACTTGATCTTATTGCAGGTATGCTTCAAGGTATGGGGGAAAAATTAATACCTTGATAGCAAACACTCAAAGCACATGACTGGAGATATGACAAAGCTCTTAACACTCACCCCCAGAAAAAGAGGTCATGTGACTTGTGATAACAGCAATAGAGGAAGAATCCTCGGTGAAGGTAAAATTGGTAAAGATCTATCCACCTCTATTGATAATGTGCTTTATGTAGAATATCTTAAGCATAAGTTACTAAGCATTAGACAAATATGTGATTATTAATATTTGGTTTTGATTTATGCACCATTGAGGACTAAATCAGTAAGCAAGTTAGAATAATAGGAAATAGAGTAAACAACAACATCTCAACTATGGTTTCAATATAAATCACATTAATCTATAAAAGAACCCCGTTCAACATTCTAGAACTAAGAATATAGAGATTAGACATCATTTTCTTAGAGATCATGTTCAAAAAGGTGATTGTGAGATTGATTTAGTTGTGTATTCAAAACAGCTAGCTGATATATTTTTTTTAAAAACCATTGCAAAAAGAAAATTTCTTTTTCATTCAAAGAAAACTTTGGGTCATTAATTTATCATTTATCTGAATGAAATATGAACCGTTGATTGAATTATGTTTGGCTATCTTGTGTTGAAACCTGACTCTCATGTCATTTTGTGGTTTATGCATATCTTTTTAAATGCAATGGGCTCACTGTTACTATTAGTTGTGTTTTCGACTCACCAACTAAGTTTTGCATTAACCCTTTTGATCATGACAAAGAGGGGAAGAAAAATAGGATTGTCACTTTGCATTTAGATAGGGGAGCATTAAGTAAGGGAGAGTCTTTTTAATATTAGCGCGCATTATTTTGCTTGATGAACTAACCTCCCCCCTAAGATGAATTAAAATTTTGTCATCATCAAAAGGGGGAGAATGTGGATATCTTGTGTTGCAGGTTAAGTTTTGATGATGAAGTAATCTAAGACAAAGTGACAAATGGAACTCCAAGGCACAACCAACCCAAGAAGTAAGTCAGTGTTAAGGGTAATTGCTAGGAAGTCGGGTCGTGTCTTAGGAATGAAATGTAAACCGCTTGTGAGTATCGGCTCAAATTACTCAACACACTAGCACTCACATATTCAACCTAACATATGCCTTCTCTTGATAAAAACATGTTAAGTAGGTTAGGCACAAATAATGATTTGTTGTTTTAAAGAAAGAAATTGATTCATGACTTGTTGTTTTTAAAGAAATAATAAATCGATTCATGACTTGGTGTTTTGAAAGAACAAAATCGATTCATAGCTTCCTCTTTGAAAGAAGCAAATCGATTTGTAGCTTCCTCTTTGAAAGAAGCAAATCGATTTGTAGCTTCCAGAACTCAATTTTTTAAAGCCAACAATCGACTTATGTCTTGATTGTTTTTAAAAGAACTTGTTTTGGAAAGAAAACAATCGATTGTTGACTTTATATTTGGATATGTGTTTTAGAGTGCAAAGTCGATTCATGGCTCTTAGTTCTAAAGAAGAAAATCGATTGCCTTCCTATTTTTATGAACCTTATTTTAGAAAGCAAGTAATCGATTGTTTACTAAGCAAGCACAAAATCGATTCTTATCTTATTTTCCTTAAAGCACAAAATCGACTATGTGACTATGTTTTGCAAGCCATAAATCGATTATCCACTTAAATAACAAAGTTCACAAGTTGCTTCAACGGTCATATTTTCACAAACTCTATAAATAGGGCTTAAGGTTTCACGATTAAATCACAACCTACAATTCTAAAGAGTAGAACGCACACTCTATCACTGTAACACTCAGTCTTCACGTTCTTCTCACGTTCTTCATCACTTTGAGCCGATCTCTCTCAAGGGTTAGGTTGGGAATCTTCAAGTTGTTGTATTAGCCTTCTTAGAGGTATTTCTGTTTACTATAATTTGTTCAATTACTTTTATAAGGTTTTACTAGAGAGTGGGGAATCTCTCTAGGGTTTTGACTGTAACAAGGGTGGGGTATCTCTTGTATGTCAATTGGTTGTACTAGAGAGTGGGGTATCTCTCTAGGGTTTTTGATTGTAACAAGGGTGGGGTATCTCTTGTTGTAATTGTTTTTAGGGCTCTTGCACAAGGTGGGGTATCATTGGTGAAGAGTGCCTGTGTTTGTAAGGGTTTTAAAGCACTCGGTTGAAAGCTTTGATTTGATAGTGAAAATCTCACAAAGGATTGTGAGGATTGGACGTAGGTCACTAGGAGGTAACCGAACCAGTATAATTCTTATGCGTGCTTTACTGTTCTATATTCTAATTAGTTCATTTCATAAACCTGCGCGAAAATTAATCTAAGTCGTTAAAAAGGGGAAAAGTTTTTAAAGTCTCAATTCGCCCCCCTCTTGAGACTGAAGCCACTTGGTAACATGACATGCCCTAAATCGCTCCAAACTTTACTTCTTGCTTGCGTAACTTGTTCTTCAATTTGATCAAGTTTCTGAGAACATAAACATAAAGAAAACCAGTATAACAACTGCACAAAAACCCGATTTCACAAATTCACAAACTCTTCTCAAATTTTACTGTTGTTCATTAAAATCTTCATGTAAAACACCCTTTTTAACATTAAAAACAAGCATGGGATGTGGATTTATCACAACCCCAAACTTGAATATTTGCTTGTCCTCAAGTAAACTCAATGCAAAACAAGGGTTGGAAAATGATTACTAGATGTGACTCCAATTTCCACAATCATACCTAGCTCAAAATCAATTAGCTTTTCACAGTTGTCAATGAATCACTTAACATACATTCTTATATCCTAAAATCAGCAATTCAAACTTCCCAAATTAGAATTTCAAGCAACACATCATACAATCATCAATTGTGCTCAATTTCACTCAAGTTCCTCACTTCCTCAGCTATAAGTGTTTCTCTCTCTCTCTCTCTCTCTCTCTCTCTCTCTCTCACACACACACACACACACAAGTGTTTGCAGGGTAATACACTCAATCACATCACAAGTAACACACTACCATAGGCTTGACATAGTTCTACGACAATCAATCACATACAAATATCACACACATCATGAGGACTTATTAAAGGTTGTAATGGGGCTTGGGTAAGGAGGGATAAATTTTGGAATCTAGGCTTTCTTGATTGGAATTGAGAGATGCCATTTTCACTTGTGAAACTTTCCTACGCTTACCAACTTCACCCAAGAATTTCTCATAAAACAAAATTGATATTGTTATTTCTTCCACATGGTTTGATTTGATTTGATTTTGATTTTCTCTTATTTTTCTTCCTTTTCTTTTTTTTGAAATAGTAAAATATAAAAAATATAAGAAGGAAAAAATATAAAGAATATAAGAAGGAACATTATCATATACTACTTTTGGTATACCCACCCCAAACTTGAACAATTGCTTGTCCTCAAGCAGCCCCAAACTTAATTTGCAACCCTAAACTTAATTTTGAGCTTCAACTTCAAAAGTGACTATAGACCCCTCAATTCCAAACAAGTGGGACACTTGATTTTTCGGATAATGGCTTGTAATGAGGGTAATACTTTAACAAAAAAAAGGTCTAAGGCTCAAATGGGCTATGCAAAGGTCAATAATAAAGGGTAGGCCTTTTAAAGCTCTAGCTGCCAAAAAACAGAAAGTCCTCAATCATGTGTGTGTGAGTATAAGTAACGCAAAAGTAGTCAAGAACTAAGTCAAATTCTGAAGAGTGTCACAAGCAATGGAAGCACACAAGAATAACATTAACTGTTTGGCTCAAAACTCACAGGTTATTTATGATAGGGCATTAAGCACAATGAATCAAGTAATCAAATGTCACATAACATTCCTCTAAGAGTTCTCTTCCAAGGGATTTTGAACAACAAGATGCATGATCAGTCTCATTTAAACTGGTTCATAAAACTTTAAGAGCATATCATCATAGGGTCATTAAAAATCACAATCTAATAAAATCATCCATGAAAACTACACTCCTCCATCAAATAGAAACATGATCAAAACATTTTTAGGAATGCATCTTTTACATCACTTGTCATGAGCAAAGTTTGTGTCAGAACAACATAAAGATAGTTCATCAAAACAATAACAAAAATAAAGACAAGACATGGAAATAAAGGAGAAGAGATAGAACACTCCCTCACATGGGTTGCCTCCCATGAAGCGCTTGTTTATCGTCCTAAGCTTGACGATGCAGTTCCACTCTCTCAAGGTGGAATATATGACACAAAGAATACATCATCCTTCTTCTTCCGTTTATGAGGCAGGAACTTCATGAACTTGAGGTGCAATTGTGTATGCTTCCATACCCTCTCAAGGTGAATGATGTTGAACAAGGCATAAAAGAAGTCTAAATATCGATCAAGGTCTTCACTCCCATATTCCTTACTTCTCAAAAGATGAGTAAAGAAAATAATTTGTTGGGAGATTTCTTGTTGGATTTCCACACCTTCCCAAGATTGAGAATTTTTAGCTTCCCTCCAAACAAGAGGATCCTCCCGTTCAATTCTTTGTTCTTCACCATCTTTCTTTTTCTCCCATAATTCTTCTATTATTAAACCCTGTTCTTCTTGTTCTAAATTTTGATTAAGTGATTGTTCATCTGCTAACCAATCATCAGCCAACCAGTGATATGATTTGTCAATGACTATCAAATCTGGCTCCTCAAGAACTTTAGGTTGAGCCAACCAAGGATAGGACTCATCAATCAGTATCCATTCTGGTTCACAAGAGCAATACACAAGATCCTTCCCACAAAGTTCACAATAGGAGTATGTCTCACAATTGCCATTTCAATGTGGTCCTCCACAACAACAACAACGAAGTGACGGTAGTGTGGACTCCATGATTTATAAAGGATTCACCTCGCTTTCATAGAATCAAGGGAATAAAAGTGGTAAAAAGATAAAAAAAATGTAAAAAGAAAAAAAGAAACAAGAAAACAAAAACAAAACTAAAGTATGTACAGGTTCGAATTAGCAGTTGCCTTCGAATTTACTGGTAAATGTAATTTCGATCCCCGGCAGCGGCGCCAAAAACTTGTTATAATTTCGGCAAGTGTACTGAATCATCGCAAGTAATAAAATCAGTAAGAACCGAATATCGTCCTCAAGGATCGAATGCAATTACCAATAAACGCTAACAGCAACTAAATGAACAAAAGTAAACTAGGGGTTGATCGATAGAGTCGAGTAACCGAACTATAAAATGAACAAAATAAAATGTTTTTGTATTTTTGATAATAGAAACCGAAGAACGTTTTAAAAAGAAAAGATTGTAAAAGATGTTAGGGACGAACTCCTATTGATTTCACAATATTGCAACTTATTTATACCGAGAGATACTCTCTCTCTTTAACTTTGCTATCAAACCCATAATATTAACTAATTCCTAATTTCTTAGGCAACTAATCCTTTGTTGATAACTAAAAGCGCTAATTCCTTAAGCGATTCTAATTAACAACAAACATTAAAATCAAGGGTTTGCAATATACAACTACTCAAAGAGTATTCCTAAACTAAGAGTTGAAGGTATTCAATCTCAAGCATTCAAGAACAAAACTTCAAATGAACCATAAATCATTCTATGAGTGATCAAACCATAAAAAGCATTAAGAACAGAGATTCAATACACAAAGTAATAGAGATTATGACATAAAAGTAAATCTAAACCAGCTGCAATATGGTTTCATCAATATTCATTCATCCCTAACAACTAGAGACTTAGTTACACATGGTAGGAGAAGAGGGAAAATAGAAATTACAACTCAATGAAGAAGATGGACTCATTTGAAGCGCCAAATCTTGTTCCCAAGCCTTGAATCTTCAATAGAGATGAGATGGAATGAGTGCCTCTAAGTTCTAGGGTTTCCAAGAGTGTCAAAAAGTCCTTTTTTCGAGTTCCAAGTCGCTATTTAAACAATTCGCGCACTAGGAGCTGTTCGAGTGCGCGTACGCGCAAGATACGCGCAAAAGCCTTTGTAAAATTCTGAACTCTTGCGAGTGTTTTGCGCTTACGCGCAACAACTACTAGATGTTTGCACGTGCTATGCGCTTACGCGCAAGATACGCGCCACAGCTAGTGGATGCTTGCCCGTATTTTGCGCTTACGTGCAACAGAAAAGAGTAACTCCCACCGATGGAGGTTTAGTGCAAACTGAAACCGTCTGGTGCTGCCATTGTAACATACTCTAAATCGCTCCAAACTTTACTTCTTGCTTGCGTAACTTGTTCTTCAATTTGATCAAGTTCCTGAGCACATAAACATAAAGAAAACCAACATAACACCTGCACAAAAATCCGATTTCACAAATTCACAAACTCTTCTCAAATTTTACTTATGTTCATTAAAATCTTCATGTAAAACACCCTTTTTAACATTAAAAACAAGCATGTGATGTGGATTTATCAATAATCACAATCAGTGAACGCAATTAGAGTCTCACTTCCACCTCTTTTGTACATTATCCCCGGATCAGTGGTATATTTTAAGTACTTCATAATTCTTTTCACAGCTTGTAAATGCATATCAGTTGGGCAATCCTTGTATATGCTAATTAGTGATATTGCAAACATGATGTTTAGCATTATAAAGAAAAAGCTATAAAAGTCTATTATATCAAAAGTAGTTGAATCTTACAAATGAGAAGGGTTGACCATAAATGAGTCTACTATCTACCTTATATAGTAACCAACTAATGGGCCTTACTACTAACTAATGGGCTTACAACCTATATTTTAACAGCATCCCGCAAGCTGGACGGTGTTTACAACACTTCCAGCTTGAGATAAGCAATACAAAATACTTTCAAAGTTAGGAAAAATAAAGAACAATCTAAGTTGGTAGCAGTTGAGGCGCATAGCTCCTAGAAGTCTTCGACCAACTATCGGGCCCCTTCAAGCTTCTTCCAGCGTCTCCACAACATTCACTCCAAAGGAATCAACAAACTCCACTTCTTAGGCATAACCATCCAAGTGTCATAGAAGTCAACAAAAAGCTTAACCATAGGGCAGAAACCACAACTCAAGGTTTAACTACTCAGAGGAAGCAACAAACCAACACTTAACCATCAAGCAAAAGCCACAACTCAAGGCTTAATCACTTGAAGGAAGCAAAACGCTTAACCGCCATAGGGCAGAAGCAAACATCTACAACGCCATAGGGCAAAGGCTTAACCACCAAACAGAAACTATACCTCAAAGTTTAACCATTTGGCAGAAGCAAACATCACTTAACCATCAAGATTACTCAAGACAGAAGCAAAATCTCAACGCTTAACCATTTATAGTAGAAGCATCATGCTTAACCACCATAAACAGAAGCTAAAAAAAAAACCAACGAAACTTCAACACAAATATTTGATCCAAACCCAAACTTGAATGCAAATCCAAGCATCTGATTGCTGACCATATATCATTTCCGTCCAAGTTCTAACATCTCTTGTCCTCAATTAAAGGTTAAGAACAAGTAATTAAATTCAAACCATGAGAATCTGAAGCTTGGTAGAGAAGACAATAACTTCATGAAAGATTGCAGTCCGAAGCTGATAAGTTTTGCATTCAACAGCAACCATATAGCGAACCTGATGCCACAGAAAACCACCGCCTCTGATTTTAATCACCCAAAATTGATTACCATCATACCAATCTTAACCTCACATCTGTTGGAGAGGCATCATTCAAAGAAACATAAAAGCCAGCATGTTTTGTTGCCAAGTGTGACATACATAAACATCAATACACTGATTCCAAGATCATAGACATTGCCAAGGTGTTGTAGCAACACCCATTATTATAAGAAAGCCAAAGCAAGCAGACCTCTTCAATTCGCATCATGGGCATGGCAGAAGGTAGGCACCTGAAGGAATTAATTTTGACACCAACCAAAGCTGACCCAATTGAACCACTCGTAGGACCCAAACACCAAGTCAACCAGTAGCAAAGAAATTTAAAAATTATTCGGCAGAGAAGGGTACATCGGCGAAAACAGTAAAACACAACATGGCATGATAGTATTCCAGAACCCCATGTCTCTTTGAGGCATTTCATCAAACAGCTTGTATGTTCTTTGGTAAAAAAAAATTGCAGAACCAGTAATTCAAAAAATCAAATAGCGATTCAAAAACAAACCACGTAAATCCAAAATAAACAGCGACTGAAGAACGAATTACGTACCAATCCAGAATTAACCAGGTGCGATATCCGAGCAAAAATCACAGAGTGAAGCAGAGTTGCGGTAAGGATCGGAGCAAAACCGAAATGGTAATAACCTGACCTTGCAGTATCAAGCAATGATGCAAGATCCAGAGAGCAAACCTGAAGCAGGTGTGATTCTGCGACGAAAATGAAGATCCGATGCAGTAATCCGAGGAAGAAACGAAGCGCAACAAAACGAAACCCAGCAGTTGCGATCGGAATGATGAAAACGCAGAATTATCGAACTGATCTTGAAATGCAGAGACGATGTAAGATGAAGAAGGTGAGAGTGTTCTGTAAATCTTGAAGTGTATCGATCTAGAAAACTTGTGAGGAACCGAATGAATTTCGAAATCAAATAGGGATTAAAGAAATTCGTAATCGCAAGGTTTGCATTAAGACGATGAACCAAAAGGGAAATAGGAGATGGTGATTCAGAGATAAATCGAAATCAAATAAAGGCACAATGAAACTCAGATGTGATCTGAATTTGCAACAAGACTGTGCTAGCAACGAAATGAAAGAACTAAGCAGAATAAAGAGATAAAGGATTTCTCAGGAAAGAGATGAAAAAAAAATGCAGAAAATAAAATAAAGTAAAGAAAGTGAACTAGCAACGAATTTCATGGAGGATACCATATTTGCTCTGATACCATGTTGAAAAACATGGCATCCATAGAAATTATAAAGAAAAAGCTTTAAAAGTCTATTATATCAAAAGTAGTTGAATCTTACAAATGAGAAGGGTTGACCATAAATGAGTCTACTATCTACCTTATATAGTAACCAACTAATGGGCCTTACTACTAACTAATGGGCTTACAACCTATATTTTAACAACAGGCCTACAGTTGCCCATTCTAAATCTCTCAAGTAGTTCAGTAGCATATTTACTTTGATTGAGAGAAATTCCAGCATTGTCTTGCCTTACTTCCACTCCTAGGAAGTAATTCATCTTTCCAAGGTCTGTCATATCAAAATGTTTCTTCATAGAGGATCTGAAATCGGTGATCATTTGTGAGCAATTCCCAGTGTAGATCAAGACATCTACATAGAGACTAATGATCAACAGCTTGTCATTGTCTTGTTTTTTCACATACAGAATGTACTCAGAGGGTGATTTGGTGAGTCCCTCACTAGTAAAATAGGATTCTATTTTACTATATCAAGCCCTTGGGGCTTGCTTTAGACCATACAAGGCCATCTTAAGCTTGTATACCTTTTCCTCTTCATTCTTCTTTACGTAGCCAGGTGGTTGATCTACAAACACAGTTTCTGTTAGCTCTCCATGTAGGAAGGAACTTTTCACATCCAATTGATACACATGCCATCCCTTCAAAGCTGCCACAACCACAACAGTTCTAATAGTGTCCCAACGGGAAACTGGAGCAAAAACCTCACTATAGTCTATTCCCTCCTTTTGTGAAAAACCCTTGGCTACCAACCTGGCCTTGTGCTTTTTAATTTCACCTTTCTCATTTAATTTGGTCTTGGATACCCACTTCACACCAATCTTCTTAGCATTCTTTGGCAAGTCAGTGAGTTCCCATGTGTCATTTCTTTCTATGGACTCTATCTCACAGTCCATGGCTTGCGTTCAGACATCTTTCTTTAGAGCCTCAGCAAAGGTTATAGGATCCGCTGTTTTAGTGGCAGAGATCAAGTGTAAGTCTTCTTCAATTTCTGCTATATTAGTATCATAGTCTTCTAGGTATGCAGGCTTTCTCCTTATCCTCCCTTCCTTTGAAGTTGTAGCCTCATCATTTGCTTCATCTGTCATACCATCTTCTCTATCAGTGGCTGCCTTTTCCTGCTCAGTATTTTCCCTTTGATCAGTTGCTGCAATCAGCTCTATTTCAGCATCATTGTTTTGAGAGGAGGTCTCCCCTTGTTCCTTATCTTCTTCATCAATCAAAGGGGTTTCAGTTCCATTGTCACTTCCCCATTTCCAATTTTCATCCTCAACAAATTTTACATCTCTGCTTATCAAAATTTTTTTAGTCATAGGATCATACATTTTGTATGCCTTAGACTCCTCACTTAAAGCTAAGTGAATGCATTTAATACTTCTATCATCCAATTTTTTTCTTTGTTGCTAGGGAACATGTACATAACCAACACAGCCAAAGACTCTAAAAAATGAACAGAGGGTTTGAATTCTTGTCAAACCTTTTCTAGTGTCACTTCTTCAAGAGCAGCTGTAGGACTTCTATTCTAGATATAGGTGGACCACTTCACTGCATCTGACCAGAACTCCTTTGGCATGTTCTTCTCTGATAGCATGCATCTCACCATATTTAGCAGAGTTCTATTATTTCTCTCTGCTACTCCGTTTTGTTGAGGTGTGTAGGCAGCTGTTAGTTTCCTTTTTATGCCATTAGTGATGCAAAAAACATCAAATTCTATTGAGGTAAACTCTCCCCCTCTATTAGTTCTCAAGCATTTAATCAGGAAACCAGATTCTTTTTCAGCTAGAATTTTAAACTTCTTAAAAGTTTGAAATGCAGCAGATTTTTCAGCTAGGAAAAACACCCAAGTTTTCCTACTAAAATCATCTATAAAGGTTATGAAATACCTTTTCTTGCTGTGAGATTTTGGCTTGATTGGGCCACAAATGTTAGCATGTATCAATTCCATATTTTGAGATTCCCTTCATGAGCTTTGTTTAGGAAATGCCTCCTTGTGATGCTTCCCTTTGACACAGTCACTACACACCTTCTCAGACTTGTCCAATTGAGGTAATCCCTTCACCGTGTTCTTGCTAGCAAGCATGTGTAACCCCTTATATCCTAGATGACCATATCTACAATGCCATAGGTGTGATTCCTCCTCAGTTGAAGCCTCAAAACAAGAGACTAAAACTGTTCTTGCAATGACTTTGAACATTCTATTAGGTGCCATCTTAGATTGCTAGATCAGATCCCTTTCTTCATGATACACCTTGCAAAGATTCCCTTCAAAGACTACTTCCAGCCCCTTTTCTTGTAATTGACAAATACTAAGAAGGTTGCTACTCAAACCAGGGATATAGTAAACATCAGTTACTATTTGAGCAATGCCCTTAACCTTTAAATTTACGGACCCTTTTCCCTCTGTCATCAATTTGGTTCCATTCCCCAACTTTTCAGAAACCCTAATTTGCTCATTTAATTCAAGAAACTAATCTTTATGGCCACACATATGATTGCTACAGCCGGAGTCTAAAAACCATACCTCATCATCAGATTTCTTCTCTTTCTCTGTGTATGCCATCAAGAGAACTTCTTCTTCATGATCAAATTCTGCAAAATTGGCCTTCTCCTCCCAATTAGGGCATTCATTTCGATAATGCCCCAATTTGTGGCAGTGATAGCATTCAACAGACTCCTTCCCTAGTTGTTGTCTTCCTCTGCCTCATCCATCCCTTCCTTGATTCATTCCACGTCCTCTACCCGTGAATCGCACTGTGCTCGTGACTTTCAAGGCTTGTTTTTCTTCGTTCTGTCCAATCATCATTTGTTCATGAACCTTCATGCTGCTCTGTAGACTATGAACGAACATGTGAGTAACATCGTTTTATTCTTGTTATACCCCAATTTTGTCCGCCCTATTATTTTATTATTACAATTTTTGTTTCAGCTTGTATATATGTTTCGAACACGATTGTAAATAGTAGGTAGTTTGCAGGTCTCCGCTTCATTAACACGTGTCAATATAATTCAAGTTTTGTTTAGTACTATTTATTTGATTAGGCCTATTTCTTCTAATTGAGCCTCATTTTAGCGCGTTATTTGGTTGGGCCTGATTTTTGTTCTCGGTGTTGGCCCAACTTCACTTTTGCTTTTGTTCACTTAATTTAAAATTTAAAATAAAAAATCATAAAAATATTAATAAAATAGAATTAATTAAATTAAAATTAATATTACAATTACTAAAAAATGTCCAAAAAATACAAAAAAATCAAAAACGAAAATCACAAAAATAGGCAAAATAAATAACATCTCCAGCCCAGCCCCTGCAGGCTCTCACATTCAGCCCATTGTCTTGAACTTGCTGAGCAAGTCTTCAAAAATCTGAAAAAAGGAAATAAAATCAGGTTAGAATCATAGAATTAAATACGGAAAGCCTAATATTCGCCTATAAAAATAAGAACCGATTCACAGAGAAAAGACAACAATTCTCACACAGAAATTCAGGCAAAGGAAATACAGAAAAACGATAAGGATTTCACACCGAAACCCTAATCACAAAGCACCAAAAATTCAGAAGCGGTAGTAGCAGTCAACGCCGCGAGCTCTCCCTCTCCGTTCGCACCAACGCACAGCCACGCCGTCACCGGAGCTCGCTGAAACTCCCATCATCGTCGTTGTTTCCTCCATCATCGTCACCATCGCAGCATCTCTCTCCACCGTAACTGTCCATTACCCTCTCGTTTTTCTCTTTCTTACCGTCGCCGGCGCCGTACCACCGGTCGTCTTCTCCGGTCATCATCGCCCATCTCCGTCGTATCTCTCTCCCTTCGACCTTTCTCCTTTCTCTCTCAGAACCAGAAATTTTGCATCCTTTCTCTCTCAATCCCCAAATTTTCGCTGTCTCTCTCTCTCTCTCTCCAAGGTATGTGTGTGTGCGGCGCTGAGGAATGAATGAGGCTAGGGTTCCTCTTTTCTAAATGATGTATATATTACTTTATTATATTATTATTTATTTAATTTTAATTCTTAATATCAGATTACTAATTACACATCCTGCATTTTAATCGTACAGCACCCCCTGTACGAGCCCAATTCGTAGGCCAGCCTTGCAACCCAAAAAACGTGGACTGAATTGGGTTCTGCTATTCGCACCCCTCTAATTATACAACACCCTGTTGCCAATTACACCTATCTTATTACTGATTGCATCCTACTCCTTCTTTTTCTAACTATTCCTCCTTGTTTATTTTCACCACTCGTCAAAAATCATTTTTTACCAAAACATTAATTAAAAAATACCCAACACACAAATATTTTCTACCCAAGAACTACATGTGATTTGATTCTCTACCAGGAGATACGTAGGAGCAGAGGGCGGCCAACCTCTGTCAATTGCACTAATAAAACCATTTTTTTTGTTTTAAATAATTTCTTTTCTATCTCTCAAAAAATGACAAAAAAACAACTAACCATTTCTCAAGTCTTTTATTTTATTTATTTGTAAAAAGGGTAAAAATGAATATATTTTAAATTAACAATATTTTTTTTACACATTTAGTTAAAGGGTAACCTTCGTTAGGAAGGATGCCGCAGGGTGCTAATACCTTCCCCGCGCATAACCGACTCCCGAACCCATATTTGGTTCGCATAGACTTTTTTAGGGGATTTATCTATGTTTGCCCCCTTAATCCTAAACCTTGATGGCGGCTTCACCTTAAACCTCGAAGGATCCCTCCTTCGGATTTTTCGGTCGCTACAGCTGGCAACTTCACTGGGGACAATTAAAGAGAGTCAAACCTAATTAATTAAATGTGTAATTATTTGTTAATTTAGTATTTTGTTTTTACCCTTATGTTTGTTTTATTTATTTAATTTAATTCTTTTAGTTATTTATTTATGAACATTTCCTTATTGAACCTTAGGGTAGACGACTTTTTTGTTATTGTTGTTGTTGTACATCTTTTGCAGCTTGGTTAGTTTAGGTATTTTGCCCTTATCACACACGTCACTTACACAATTGCACACACTTCTGAGTGGGGCCCTATACCCGGGTTTGTGTGAAACTTAGGACGAGTGGAGACAATTAGTGACAGTCATTCTGGATTTATCTGTCTGACCCTCATGAAAGTCTCAACCAGAGTGCGCCTCTTTATGATATCCCACACCTGGTAGGCATCTATCGTTGTGGATGATATTGTAAAGAGGACTTAAGCTCTGGAAACCCTTGTGAGGAAGTGATTAGAGCCACCCGAAAGGATGATCACTAAAGTGACCCTAGATCATATTGAAAATCCCGATTTAGACATGACCCACCTAGGACAGTAGGGCATTATACTTACTCTTTGCAAGACTCATGCTTTTGCGCATTTCCATTCGTTCATTTTTTTTCATGCATCCATTCATGTGCTCCTGCATCTGGTGTCCCTTTTCTAAAAAAAAAACATATTCAAAATCATGTCAAGCATCATGCATTATTTTCTTTCCATGCATTCATAATAAAATAAAATCACTACTTTCATATGCATCCCATTATCATGGTACCATCATGCATCTCATCATATAAAAAAAAAACAACAAAGATACCATATATTTGTCCAAATTGCATCATCTTGCATATCTATGCAAAAAATGTATCACCTTGGTATTATATATTCATTCATCATTTCACTTAAATGCATTATTCCCTCTTCAAGCATTATAAAAAAACAAAAATCATTTATCCAAATGCATTACTCCCCTTCATGCATCATAAAAAACAAAAATAAAAGTTTTTATTCCTCTTACATGCATATCATATTCCTACATAGCCTCCCACATGCATCAAAACAAAAATTAGAGATTGCTTCTTCTATTCTTGCATCACTCAGCATCATCAAATAAATTTTTTCTCAGTGTCATATCAATGTATCATTCTATCACATTCAAGAAATCATTACACATTTCATTCATCTGCATTTTTATCCAAATCTAGCAGCATGCATAAACTCGTGCATTACATTCAAAAACCATTAAAAAAGGATTAAAAAAATACATTAAAGTATTATTTGGAAACACTGTTTGATGAGAAACGATGCATTTTTGAAAAAATATTTGAATTGATTATTCCCGATTAAAAGAAGTTGTCATGTCCTTTGAGTAAATACCTAACTTGATTCACCAACATCAAGTTCTTCACTCTTCACCCCATATACATCCTGTCTATACTTGTCGTATTTATGGAAACCATCCACCCACTTAACCACCATGTAAATTACCTTCAATGGAATTCACCAATAACCCATTCACCATCATGGTCATTCCATAGGCTTAACCCTTAGCCTCAAAGTCGTGCCTCACCAAAGGCATAAGCCAACATCAGTTTTACTTGTCTTCAAACCCTTACTCCCGTAGGCTTGTCTCTTAGCCTCAAAGTTGTGCCTCACCAAAGGCATCAGCCAACACCAGTTTGTTTGTCCATTTTAGGTTAGCTAAGCAATATATCCTGATCATCTTGTAATAGGAAACTTAAATGTCTATTTTGTTAACTTGTGTGGATCTGACAGTTATAACTGTTCTATTTTAACCGGTGTTAACTCTCTATGAAGCATTTTCAAAATAAACTAACATGACATGTGTGTTTACCCTTGTCTGAGTCAGTTATACTATCCCTATCTTTACCACTTCATTATCCTTCATTCATTTGCTAAACCAGTCCAAACCGTCCATAAAGTGCCTAGTCTCCCACAAGAGTACTTAATTCAGCATCCCCCAATGATGAAATTTCACGAACAACATTTGAACGCTCCATACCGAGGCAGAGCTATGATCACTAACATTCCTTGTCAACATTCTAAACAGTGCAAGTCCTTTGAGTTTTAAAAAAAAAAGAAGAGAAGAAAACAAAAAAGAAAAAGCCCGTTAGGTTGAAAACTCCCAAGAGCAACCTAAGCAAAAATTAGGGCACAAAAAATAAAAGAAGGGCTCGTTAGGTTGAAAACTCGCAAGAGCAACCTAAGCAAAAATTAGGGCACAAAGAAACCAAAAAGAAGGGCTCGTTAGGTTGAAAACTCGTAAGAGCAGCCTAAGCAAAAATTAGAGCATATAAAATAAATAAAGAAAAAAGAGCAAATATATTAAAATGAAGTTTTGTCCTATAGTTACAATTTCGAGAAAACAAGCCGTCATGATTTGAAGTGAAGTTTGGCCATTTTCCTATATCCAAAAATCCAAATACCCTTTTCTACCCTCTTTGAGCCCAAAAAAAAAAAGCCAAAAAAAAAAATCTTTCAATCACCCCAGACAAGGGTCAATTCCATATCTGAAAAATGGTGTATCACTTTATCAGCTCACTCAGCTCAAAAGAAAGAAAAACAAATAAAAAAAAAGTAAAATTCAAAAAAAGAGAATTGAAAAAAATTCCTGGAAAAAAAAGCTGTAGAAATTGTGAACTGATACTTCACACCATTAAATACATAAAAGATCATTGTCTGAAATAAACTCTCAAACACTTCCTTTGGCCTAAATATCCTATCCTCCATAAACCCTTGGCCACGTTACAACCCTAAACAAGTCCATTCTACCATGAAGCTCGTAAAAGATCCCCTGTCTCAACAACCAACCCCCAAACACCTCTATGGGCCAAATAATCATTTCCTTCATAAATCAATGATCGTTCGCCACATTACAATCCTAAGGTCCATTCCGATCGATGACTGGTTGCTCCCATTTTTCTCAAAGTTTTAATTCTAGGACAAAATAATATGAATAATTTATTTGCTCAAAAAAAATTACAAAAAAAGAAGAAAAGGAAAAAAGGAAAAACTCAAAAGGGCTTGCACGCTCAAAGTTATTACAAGAGAAATTTAGTGATCATCAACGAAGTAAAATTTCACCGAATCAAAGACTCTTGACTGTCATAGCTTGTGGAATCCTTCCCAAAGAAAACCACATACCCCTACTAAGGCAGTTACTTGACTTATCATCTCAAAGTAGGGGACTACCCCCGCCCTTCATTCCACTTAAACTCGGGCAAACTTTTCAACATCCCCTAACTACCCTCACCTTTCATCCCGCTCATGCACTACATATACCAGACAAGTCCCGAAACCATTATTTTAACTTTGCACCCTGTCACAATCTCACTTGAAATGGGGCGACCTTTATCTTTCATGGATTGGGGCAACCTTGTCCTTTTATAGATTGGGGCACCATATCCCTTTTGCCAAAAGAATTCTTCCGTCTCCCATTCCATTCATCCTTAGCCACCTTTTGCTCCAAGACTAGCACGTTTCCCAATCTTTAGGTCAATCTATACCCTTAGGTGTCGTTGTCCTCCTCAGACAAAGGCAAACTATTTGCTCTCCACTTTTTAAAGTCAAAATTGGGGCAGTCAAACAGTGGGGCAAGCTTATCTCTCATAGGCTTCAGCAAATAACCTCGTCCTTCACTCCACCACATGTCATATTTGTCCATATCCTATATTTCTTGAACCTTGAGCCAACTGACACATTCATTTGTACTCACACTGTTATTCATATTTATTAAATAATGCTTCAAAGAGAGAGAACACGCGTTAATGATGTGATTTCAGTAATTCCTCCAAGTTAACATCTTAAACTTGAAAGCTTAGCCATCATGAGTCATCATAACCAAATGAAAACCCATGTGGCAAGTCTACAAATACACATCACAAAATGGGCACTAATACATTGTTACAAGCCATAGTCTTCAAAGATAACAACTTCAAGTTTACCAGAGTTCGAGTTCAAGCCATCAAAATTTTTTCCCCAATGAATGATCAATTCAAAATAATCAGATCTCAGTTTCTAGCATCAAAAGTTTTGTTTTCAGTCAAACATTATTGTATCCTTACCAAGAAAATTGCAAAAACACATGTTGTCACCAACAAATCATGCATTAGTTATACATTACACATGTTTTCCTTATTCTAGAATTGAACCATGCATCTGATATTACTCAACTCTTTCATATAAGCATTATACATACATTCACATTCTGCTTGCTTCTCGCTTACACAGTCTATTAGCTTTCGTGTCTTGCTTCTTTCGCATTACGCATTGCACATGCATACATGCATACCTACACATAACATTTACTGCTTCGATTAAGTGTCAAATGTCGGTCTCATCATTGCCAAAAATCTTTCTACGTCACTAATCATATCATTGTACTGTGCATTCATGCACTTCCTTTTATTCACCAAAGCATTTGCATCAAAGCATTGCATTCGCATCACGTCCATGTTCGCATTTCATGCATTCATCATATACCAAGAAAAAAGCCAAAAAAAAAAAAGAACAAAAAGCAAAAAGAGAAAAAGTCATCCCTTACATTCATCATTGCACGTGCATACATGCATACACATACCATCCATTGCTCCAATAGACGTCCCGAACGTCAGTCATTTTGTTTTTTCTTCGATCAACGCGTCAAGCGATGATTCAACATCACATTCCTGATCATTCCTGTGGATCCTTCAGACCTACTATTGGTCCATAAATCAGACCAATTGTGGTCCATAAAATCAGATCAACACAGACATATGTTGATCCATAAACCAGACCATTGTGGTCCATAGCCAGACCAATTGTGGTCCTTAGATCAGACTAATGTCGGTCCATAAATCAGACTTATGTCGGCATGCGAGTCAAACCGATGTTTGTCCATAATCTTGTTCATTCCTGTTGAACCCTCAGACCTATTACTAGTACATAAACCTGATCATTCCTGTTGATCATTCACAGCCCCGGTGCTCCATATTTATTGCTTTTTCAATCAACTTCAAGTTTCGATCCCATTGTTTTGTTCTCTTTAAGTCAACGCGACGAGCGCTGAACCCTACATCATACATCAGATCGCAGTGTTAGCACAGAGTCTAGCATAGATCCTTCAGACCAAATTGGTCCTTCAGTTCAGTTCGATTTAACACGTCAAAAGGACGACTTCGAACTCTACCTTCAGATCATAACGTCGCCACTGAGCGCGGCGGATCCTTCAGACTCCTAGTGGTCCTTCAGACTAGCTGTGTCCGCCTAAGACATAGTGGACGTCCTTCGTGGTCAACATATCAGTTCTAGATCTGATCTTGACCCTCACGACCGCACCGACGTAGGTCACCCTCAGACTGTTTATTAGTACCATAGCTAGTTGCAGTCCATCAGACCATCTTGGTCCATCAGGCTCAGGCAGCCCTTCAGACCTATCGGTCCTTCAGTTTAATTCGAGTCAATGCGCCAAGTATCGACTAAGGATTAGACCTTCAGACTTATCAGTCCTTCAGAGCCCTAGTGCTCCTTCAGACCCCTAGTGGTCCTTCAGATCCATAGTGATCCTTCTTTATTGCTTTCTCATTAACGCGCCAAGGGTTAAATGCTTAATTGTAAATTCTCAAATCCCCCAATTTTCCTTTCTAGCGGACAAAATTAGTGTTTGTCTTGTCTTTATTTCTATTCTTACTAAGAAACTTGAAAACCCCTCATTTTCTCTAGCAGAATATAAATAAAGAGGGGCAGCTGTTATACCCCAATTTTGTCCGCCCTATTATTTTATTATTACAGTTTTTGTTTCAGCTTGTATATATGTTTCGAACACGATTGTAAATAGTAGGTAGTTTGCAGGTCTCCGCTTCATTAACACGTGTCAATATAATTCAAGTTTTGTTTAGTACTATTTATTTGATTAGGCCTATTTCTTCTAATTGAGCCTCATTTTAGCGCGTTATTTGGTTGGGCCTGATTTTTGTTCTCGGTGTTGGCCCAACTTCACTTTTGCTTTTGTTCACTTAATTTAAAATTTAAAATAAAAAATCATAAAAATATTAATAAAATAGAATTAATTAAATTAAAATTAATATTACAATTACTAAAAAATGTCCAAAAAATACAAAAAAATCAAAAACGAAAATCACAAAAATAGGCAAAATAAATAACATCTCCAGCCCAGCCCCTGCAGGCTCTCACATTCAGCCCATTGTCTTGAACTTGCTGAGCAAGTCTTCAAAAATCTGAAAAAAGGAAATAAAATCAGGTTAGAATCATAGAATTAAATACGGAAAGCCTAATATTCGCCTATAAAAACAAGAACCGATTCACAGAGAAAAGACAACAATTCTCACACAGAAATTCAGGCAAAGAAAATACAGAAAAACGATAAGGATTTCACACCGAAACCCTAATCACAAAGCACCAAAAATTCAGAAGCGGTAGTAGCAGTCAAACGAGAAGCAGCAGCAAAGTGAATAACAGGAGAATATCAGAGGCTGGAAGAAAAGGTTGGTCACGTTTCTAGATTCATAGGTCCTTTCTTGTTTTTATTTTGAACAAGTGTTAGACCAAATGTAGATATTAGAATACCCATAGTTGCAATTTTTTTTTTTTTTTACCATGCTGCTTCGGATATTACTATTATATTGTGTATTGATATGTGATATGTGTTAGCTAATAGTGAGTAAAAAGCTAGGTTCTGGATTTAATAAATTCTAAAAATCAAAGATTAGGAGTAGAGTGAAAATCAGGCTACACACAAATTCGGTTTCAGCTTAAAAAATCAGAAAAGTTGAACACAAATTATATTGCCCAGAAAGGAACACTAGACCGATAGAGCATCAGATCAGAATAGAGAAATAGAGAATAAATTTTAGAGATTAGAAAAGGAAGAAAACCCAGCAAAAGTATGGAACGAAAACAGAGGGTGAGAGGATTAAAAAACGAACCTGGAATGTTAACCACCGTGGTTGCCGCCGCAAGCTCTGTCGTCAACGCTGCGAGCTCTTCCTCTCCGTTCGCACCAACGCACAGCCACGCCGTCACCGGAGCTCGCTGAAACTCCCATCATCGTCGTTGTTTCCTCCATCATCGTCACCATCGCAGCATCTCTCTCCACCGTAACTGTCCATTACCCTCTCGTTTTTCTCTTTCTTACCGTCGCCGGCGCCGTACCACCGGTCGTCTTCTCCGGTCATCATCGCCCATCTCCGTCGTATCTCTCTCCCTTCGACCTTTCTCCTTTCTCTCTCAGAACCAGAAATTTTGCATCCTTTCTCTCTCAATCCCCAAATTTTCGCTGTCTCTCTCTCTCTCTCCAAGGTATGTGTGTGTGCGGCGCTGAGGAATGAATGAGGCTAGGGTTCCTCTTTTCTAAATGATGTATATATTACTTTATTATATTATTATTTATTTAATTTTAATTCTTAATATCAGATTACTAATTACACATCCTGCATTTTAATCGTACAGCACCCCCTGTACGAGCCCAATTCGTAGGCCAGCCTTGCAACCCAAAAAACGTGGACTGAATTGGGTTCTGCTATTCGCACCCCTCTAATTATACAACACCCTGTTGCCAATTACACCTATCTTATTACTGATTGCATCCTACTCCTTTTTCTAACTATTCCTCCTTGTTTATTTTCACCACTCGTCAAAAATCATTTTTTACCAAAACATTAATTAAAAAATACCCAACACACAAATATTTTCTACCCAAGAACTACGTGTGATTTGATTCTCTACCAGGAGATACGTAGGAGCAGAGGGCGGCCAACCTCTGTCAATTGCCCTAATAAAACCATTTTTTTTGTTTTAAATAATTTCTTTTCTATCTCTCAAAAAATGACAAAAAAACAACTAACCATTTCTCAAGTCTTTTATTTTATTTATTTGTAAAAAGGGTAAAAATGAATATATTTTAAATTAACAATATTTTTTTTACACATTTAGTTAAAGGGTAACCTTCGTTAGGAAGGATGCCGCAGGGTGCTAATACCTTCCCCGCGCATAACCGACTCCCGAACCCATATTTGGTTCGCATAGACTTTTTTAGGGGATTTATCTATGTTTGCCCCCTTAATCCTAAACCTTGATGGCGGCTTCACCTTAAACCTCGAAGGATCCCTCCTTCGGATTTTTCGGTCGCTACAATTCTAAGATCGAACAAACCACGTAATTGAATTTAGGGTTCAGCGATCTTAGAATCTTTTCGACAATCGTCATTGCTTCCATGTTTTTCCCATACATCTTCATTCGATTCGTTACTCCCAGAGTTCTTGCAACGTAATCGTCGACAATTTCATCTTCTTTCATCCCAAGCAATTCGAATTCCCTATTCGCTGCCATTACGCACGCTTCACTTTGTTGGAGCCTTGGTACTTCTGCTTCAGCGAATCTCAAGTTTCCTTCACCGTGTCCTTGGACAGAATCGTTTCCATTATGTTGCAATCGATGGCCTGGAAGAGATAGTTCTTGGCCTTGAGATATTTCAGCTTGTTGTCTTCGCCCTGTTTGAGTTGTTCCGGTGTTGCTCCGGCCGGTGGCACAAACACCCCATCTTCAACAAGGTTCCAGTATTCTCTAGATCGTAGGAAGTTTTCCATGAGCATTGACCAGTGGTCATAATGCCCATTGAATCTGAGTATCGAGGGTTGGAGAAATGTGTGTTCGCATTCGCTCATCGTTTCAAGATTCAGATTGTTTCGTTCTTTCTTTCGCGTGAATGATTTTGTACCAGGCCCTTGCGAGCTCTGATGATAATTGTAGAGTGAGAAGAATCAATTCACTTGCATTCATTTGATGATTGAATAGAGTATATACAAGTGAGTGATAGTTTCCAACAGTGAAACTAACTTTAACAGAAAACAATAATAGCAAAAAGATAGAGTTTCTAACAAATGGGCCTAAGTGATACAAACAAAATAGAGCCCAGTAACTTGGCCCAATAGACTAACAAAAGCCCTAACATTATCAGTGTCTATGGGTGTCTTGCAGCCTGTCTTATTTGGTTTTAGGGCCAAAGTTTCACCACTTCTGCTGCCTTGCTGAATTGAGTTTTCTGTTTGCCACATATAATATCAAATGTGGTATCCAGGGGTCTTGAGTGGAGGTGTCTTGTAGTTGGAGTGATTCATGCAATTGGCTGCTGCAACTATCAAAGAGTTATTGGTGTAATGGCATTTTGGAGTCTTTTATACTCATGGGGCGGTGGATTCTTGTTGATTGCTACCATGTTTGTTTAGCAAGTTTTAATTCTCTCCTCTTTGCTATTGTTTTTGCTTGATCCTCTTCTAGCTTGTTATTCTGAGGTTGGCTTTCTTGTTTTGGTGTAACTACCACGTCATTTTTTAGACCTTAGTTTTGTATCTCAATACCGGTGTTGTATTTGGCTCGGTCTAGTTTGTGCTCTTTACAACTCTTCATAGATTGTTTTGTGCAAATGATTGTTTTGTGCTCTTTACAACTCTTCATAGATGGTGGGTAAAGTCCGCACATATGACGCTGGAACTAGACAATATTAATAATAAAAAAATTAACTCATCAAGAAAAAAAGTGACAGACGTGTGTATCTCAGGGATAAGTTGCACCTCTTAAAAACAAAATTCGCTGTAATTATAGGGACTAAAAACATATTAAGAGAGATATATTCAATAATAACATCGACAATGAACTTATAATTCATTGACTTTAAATTGTAATTAAAGTCACAAAGAGGAGAATTATGAAATATGTAATTTATTTAATCAAATATATTAGAATTTTATTTTTGAGATATTTAACAAGACATGATTTTGAAAAATTTTGCACCACGTAACTCTGTCCTAGTCCAGTTTTGGTGCACTACGATAACTTTATTTTTTATTATTACAGCAGCAAAGCATAATTTGCGGATTAAATCCTATACATGCGCCACCTTTCTTGAAGCCCTTGTTAATGCAGTCTTGGTGGCATTTAGCAGCATTTACACATGATCCTGAGCAGACTAGTCCCTCATCTGAAAAACCATTTGCCAATCCTGCATTGACCAATCGAAATTAGTTACATCCAAATGAGAAGGGAAAGCCCATACTCTCAAAAACTTACGCAATACACCGACAAGTTATATTGTCACATCCGAGTAAGGAAATAATAACTTGTATTGTAAGGAAATAATTTTGTATATAAGGATTTTATAAATTGGTCGATTAATATCTATTATTAGTTGCAATTAATTTTTTTTATAATACACATTCAGCATCGATTGTTTAAACAACCGATATTAAATATCATTTTTAGAGACATTTAGCATCAGGTGTTTAAACAACCGATGCTAAATGTCATTTTTCAGGACATTTAGCATCGGGTGTTTAAATAATTGATGCTAAATGTCGTTTTTCAGACAGCAAAACAGTGATGAAACACCATTTAGCATCAATTTTTTAAACACCGATTTAAAAGTGACATTTCGCATCGATTATTTAATTGATGCTTAATGACCTTCGCTTTTAGCATCACGAGATTTAGCATCGACAAATAACCGATGCTAAATTAAATGTCCAAAATAACAGATACTAAATATCTTTTCTGCACTAGTGACATATATATTTCTGAAATTGTTAATACAATCTTTCAAAAACAAATTTTCTTCCATACATGTGAGCCAAGATTTGAACCCTTGATCACCAAAATATTATAGGATTCGGTTGTCTACCTACAATGGCACACCATACTAGTAGTACCTTTAAAAAGGATCTTAAAAAAAGTAAAAAAAAAAACTCAAAATATGTTTAATAGTTAGTATTGATTATAGTTTTCAATTAATTATTTAACTATGTTTTGCGTATTATTATCTGTAAGCCATAGCACAATGGTTAAACCTGAAAATTTCCATGTTTATATGTGGTACTTGTCACTCCACTTGCAGACAAAAAAAGATTTTGATAACTTTAAAATGAAATTTTTAGTTTTACTTTTATATTGTATTTAACATTCTTTTTATTCTTAGTTCTACTTTTTAGTGTTATACTTCATTAGTAATCATATTGTGTTAGAAATCGTGGTGTTACAAAATGATAAAAGTTCATAAGTCATACTTGTACAATAACTTGAGATTTTTTCTTCCAATCGATAAACGAAGAATAGAATTAACACAAATAACAAAAATATGTAAGACATAAGATGAAAACATATCTGAAGAAATAAATTAAAACAAATAACAAAAATATGTAAGACATAAGATGAAAACATATCTGAAGAAATAAAAGTAATATATTTTGCATTACCTGAAAGCAAAACCAAAGCAATGCAGAAAAACCAGGAAAGATATGTTTGATTGATACCATATACCATTTTTAGCGTTGTATTGATTTCTTGTGAGATTGAAGACTAACACACTCATTATATATTAATATATATATATATATATATTATTTTTTGTCTTACATAATTTAATATTGTCAAAAAAAATCTTACATAATTTAATATATAATACAAAATTATATATATATATATATATATATATTTGTGTGTGTGCGCGCGCGTGCTAAAATACACAGTTTTTTTCCTTTATCTTTCACAATTGTTTTTTCATTTTTGTCCTCTATCTTTAAAAAATTTCTTTATGTTATTTATCTTTTTATAGTTTATTACAGCGGTCCTTCTATTGTGAACGCTACTAATTATTGATTACGTCGATGATGACACGAATAATTCGCCATGTAAGAGTTGATTGTATTATTAGACCATTAAATATTATTTTTTTGTCCTTTATCTTTTTTATAACGCCCTTTACATCCTTTATCTTTTAAGAGTTAATTAAAAGGAAAAATTACATTCACCTTGAGTTATGATTAAATGACATAAACACCCCACTATTTTTAAAATGAACACTCAACCCCCTGTTGTGCGAAAACTGTAACACCCTAATATTTTTACTACAGAAGAAATATCGAGGTATAAATAGTTCTGATTGAAGATTATGAACATAACTAAATCTGATGATACTCATCTAATGTTCACTATCATAAACTAGGATTTACATAACACGATATGCAACTTTGAGAAACAGTCTAAGTTATAATATCAAAAGTACAACTTGGTTATGTAAAATAACCCTAAAATAAGCTAAGCAAGGTAAATCTCGCGATTATGATGATCTCTCGAGTAAAGTAACCCAGAACAGCAACTACTCTTACTCCCGTGCTTTATCTTTACCTGCTCATCTATAAAACACCATAAACATAAACACTGAGATAATAATCTCAGTGAGTTCTTTCGTGACCCCTCACAACTCAACTCTAGGTGTTTTATTAGTATTTAATTTACTCGTAGCCCAAGTCTGGATAGCTACACATATAATGGCATAAGCATAACGCCGAACAACCACTACACGGTTCCCCCGGTGAACCCCATCGATAGTATCTAACTAACGAGCAAACATGAAACGTGCCTAGGTTTTGGGGTCATGACTTACCTTCCCTAGTATGCTCGAACTCGAGGTCGTCAACTCACATATTTATCATGGATTCGGTTACCAAAACCGTTACTCGGACACTTAGTCCGTTACTTGATATTAAATTATCTATTCTCTCTCGTTCGTTTCATAAAACAATATCGTTCATTTCAATCAATCTTGGCATAATCATAACCATACACTTGAGTTATAATTATCCATCTCAAACATAAATAAAACTATAGTGTACAACTCATTACTTAAGCCATTGTATCATAGAAGTGATTAGGGTTAGCATATAGGGTAATTGGAGCACTAACATTGAAGAAAATATGGAAAAACAGTTTTGGACACCCTGATTAATTTACTTAGGGTTGTAGAACTTTTCGTTAGCTTTCCAACGTATCCAAGAACACTAAAATTGGAGTTTTGTATCAAAAGTTATTAACAAAACAAGTTGGAAGGCTATCGAGATGTTTTCTAAACCGGAGAGTGGCAGCTTTGGACACGGGTACCCGTGTCACTTGGACCCTCTTTTTCAGTTTTAAAGAATGTTCTTCAATTTCCCTAGTACCCAAACCATTCCCACTTTCATTTTCAGCGTCAATACAACCATCAATCATCACATTATACATAAATGGATGTAATTTAACTTGTCTACAACAAAACAAAATACAACTTCATGCTTCCAACCATTCATTAAACATAGCTATTACTTATGCTTCTAGTTATAGTGTAACATAACATCCCTAGTTCTGTTAATTTTGATTGACGAAATTAACTAGCGATTGAGTAATGGATTAAATAATTTATCGAGTCATGGACGTGTTAGAAGCGTGAAAACGATATTTAATTGCTAAAATTATATGTTTATATGCATTATTGATGAAATTATATGAACTATTGTGTGATTGATTGGGTAAAAATGGAGTTTAAGTGAGAATTAGATAGCAGGGGTATTTTAGACTTTTCCCACTCATTTAAAATGTCTCTCAGCTCATTTAAACTGTCAAGACCACCTCATTTTCCAACAAAACATTTCAGCATTCATAAAATTTAGAGAGAGAGAGGGTGGAGAGAAGAGAGAGTCGCGGGAAGAGGGAAGGAGAAGAAGTGAAGGGAAATTCATCAAACTTCCATGCATGTAGGTAATCTTTAGCTCATTCTCTTCCATTTTTCGTACTCTTTCCAATGATACCAATTTCGTTAGCTCAATCTTCCTATTTTCCATTCCACCATTTTCAAAGTAGAAGCTCCACTTTGACCAAAAATGAAAATTTGGCCTTGTATGTTGTAGTGAGAACTTGGGGATAGATGTTAATCAAATTCTGAAGCCAACCATGTACCTATAAGCACATTTGAAAAATGGCTTCAGTAGCTTGGCCATTGTAGATCATTTCAGAGTGATTTTAAGTTCGTGGGAGCGTCAGGGATTGTTCGTGTGGCTATTATTGTCGGTTGCATTTTATCGATTCTCGGTGATTTGTGATTTTCATCAAAACCGATGAGTTTTACTCGCATTTAGGCATTTTCTTGAATCTGGAATTGTTGCCAAAGTTATGGAATTAGTTATGTTTCGTTAGTTTCGAGAATTTTTGAATCATAAAACCGTTATTGTGAAAACTATTAATTGTTGGGTCTTGGAACGAATAAATGCTTGTTATATGATTGCCTTGATTGTTGTGTTTGCGCTGGCTTTTATATGGGATAAATCTGTTTTTAAGTTGAAAGTTGATTGGGTTACGGATTGAACGCGCACGGACCGTGCGCCCCTGTGGCACGAACCATACGCATGGTTCTGTTTGTTGCCTTAAATATTTTCAGTAAGCACGGGTCGTGCGCCTAGGGCACACGGATAGTGCACATGTTGCTGTCTCCGGAAGCCAAATTCTTATTTCGTCACTCCTTTCGATTCCAAACCTCTTCCAATCTCTTCTCCAACCATTTCTTATGATATTAGACCAATTATGCTATTGTTTTTAGGCATGATTGAGATGTTTTAGTAATTGAATTGAGTTATACAAGTTTAATAAAACCGTATGACTAGTTAAACGAGAGTGTTCACGGTATCAAGATAACACAAGGAACTATGTGTTCAAGTTTAATACTGTACAATGAAAATGGAATGGACTAAAGTTCATCAAAGACTGATTGAGGTTAAAATGAATAAAAAGATATGTCAATATAGACTTAAATGGGTGACGACCCAAAGAGGTAGCATACTAGTCATGATCCCGTATCTAGGCCCTAAGTCAAGGCACTAGGGAAAGTACTAGTGGACTGGGGGTTCACCAGGATTAGCAGGTTGTGGTCGGTGTCATGCTAAGTTAATGAGGCACGTAGTTTATAGATTAAACTACGAGACGAAGAGAATGCATAATTGAAGCGAGAATGTAGGTAGAGGTCATAGTAAAACTCACTGAGATTGTTTCTCACCTTTTATGTTGTTGATGTTTTTAAAGAGAAACAAGGAAAGAGGAAAGCTAAGAAGCACGAGTAGGTGATGTGCTCGAGGAGAAGATTGAAGACTTAGTTTTCTATCTATGTTATTGATTTCCCGTGTTATCTTTGTAACTCGATAATATAACTTGAATTGTTTTTAAGTTATGTAATCGTTTCCGCTTTTCTTGTGATGGTATTGAACACTGGGGATGTGAGGTTATTGAAGTCACTATAAAAAAACAGTGGATTAGCCACAGATTTTTCCCTCGCTAACTGTTGTTTTTCCCTCGCTAATCGCTTTTAGCGACGGAATTAGCGACGGACGAAATCAGTCGCTAAAAACCTTGACGCTAATGTTTAGCAACGGAATTTAATCTGTCGCTATACATTAGCGAGGGAAATCCCTCACTAAATCCGTCGCTAATTAGTGAGGGAAATCCCACCCTAAATCCGTCGCTAACCATGTTTTTTTAAAAAAAATTTTTTTGCTTCCCATGTTACTTTTTGGTACATGGGAGAGAGATTCCGATTGTGGTTGATCAATGGTGGTGAAGGGAAAGCTCCAGTGTGAGAGAGGTTGTGGTGGATGTGAAAAGGGAGAGAGATGCTAGTAATATGAGAGAGAGAAAGAGAGGTTGTGGTTGTGATGGTGGTGGAAAGGAAGAGAGATGCAAGTAATATGAGAGAGAGAGAGACAGAGGTTGTGGTTGTGGTGTTGGTGGTGGTGAAAAGGGAGAGAGATGCTAGTAATATGACAGAGAGAAGGACAGACAAGAGTGAGAAGAAACAAACCTTGGTGGCGTGGACAATGGTGGCGTGGACGGTGGTGGCATGGATGGTGGTGGTGGCGTGGATGGTGGTGGTGTGGTGGTATGGTTGGGAATTTAGTTTTGAGAGAGTTTGAGAGAAGAATAGAGAAGAGGAAAGAAAGTGAGTGGGAATAGAGAGGCATCCGGGTTTTTAAAAAAAAAATTAAAGAATTAGCGATGGAATTCCCTCGCTAATTTTTTAATTTTTTTAATAACCTACAACAGTCAGAATGGCGCGTTTCCCCATGATTAGCGGCAGAATTCCTCTCTAAATCTGTCGCTAATTTTTTAATAATCTGCAACAGTCAGAATAGCACGTTTCCCCATGATTAGCGACGGATCCTTAGAGAGGGAAATCCGTCGCTAGTTCAAAACGAAATTTTCGTATTTTCCCGCGTTATCAATTCCGTCGCTAACGGTACCAAAATCCGTCGCTAAAGGTGGCAAAATCCGTCGCTAATGGTGGTTTTAGCGACGAATCATGAGTCCGTCGCTAAAATCCGTCGCTACTAGATTCCTTTTTTGTAGTGAGTCATGGAACCAATATGGTTTAATTAAGTTGTGACAGGTTATGACAGTTTGATATTTATTGTCAATTTTTTTTTATTTATGTTCAATATCTAAACAGAAAATTTATCTCTGATGTATTCTAAATCGTGCAATTTAATATTTCTACTTGTTAGAGATATTAGGGTGTTACATAAAGTTTTTACTAACTAGGAAACCCAAACCATTCAAACACACATGCAATTCCATATACATGATCAGTTTTCAATCATACCAATACAAATTTTGAAAACCTTAAAAGGAAAAGACCTCACCTCAACGGACGAAATCGATTCAAGAGATGAACTTGAAATCTCAATCTAACTCCCAAACATCCCCAAATTCGAATCCTAAAGGCACCAACAAGCTTCTATTTGTCCCTCAGCTCACAAACCCCCTTCTTGATAGTTCTAAGTCACAATGTAGTTGTTGTTTAGTCCTAAGTAAGCTTCCAATTTGACATGCAACCAAGGGGTTCCACCATTGAAGCTCTAGAGTTAACATGCAACTAGAAGTTTAGCTCACTTCACCCCTAGCCTTGGATTTTCGAAAATGAGGGAAAGAGTAGAAGATGAAATTGGACCAGCTAGATTCCTATGTCTTGAATCCTCAAGCTTAGTAAACTTTGGGAGAAAAGAAGGGTTTAAGAATGATGTTTTTGCTGTTGCTCTCCACTCTCTTCTCCTTCTTCCTCTACGACTCACTCCCTTTCTCTCACTTTGATGAGAAAAATGATTTTCTTGTAGGTGTGTGTGTTGACAAAGAGGTGTGTGTTTTAGTGGGAATGAGTTTTGGTCCCTTCCCTCAGCTGAAAACAAAATTGGCTTTAAGGGAAATAGGTTTGTTCTAAAGTTTTGTGTAACACCCTATTTGCCCTTTTTACTACAAACCATCTATTATTACTCTTACACTACCCAATACAATATAATGTAATAGATCAACAAATACACAATCAACTCATTTAATTATTTACACAATAATTTTTTATCATCATTAATAAAATCAATTGGACAACGATTAAATAAACCAACCTACTAAAGTGAAATTCCGGTTCTACCCCTAGGCTATTCACACCCCATTATTTCTAATACGCCACACAAATTTAATTCGGCAAGCACATAATGCATTCAATTAAAACGATTAATCACGCTTCTAAACAATATAAGACAATCAATTATTAATTCAAACGATTATCAAACAACTTGATTAGTAATGATTTATTCAAATCACCACTAATCATTCAAACAAGAACCTAGTCAATTAGGGGATGTTACAAAAATACTATCTGTAAGTTTACAAAGTCGCAATAAGTAATAAAGAGTAAGTAGAGATCGTTACCACGAGGATTGTTGAGTTTACTTCTATATTTAAATTAGTAATTTAGCTAGTGAATAACACAAATAACAATACCAAGTTGTCAAGTATTGTGAATAACATAAATGTAAGTAAGCAAGTAAAGATAGATGATAAATTACTAAGTAAATCTTTTAAAACAGATTAATGCAAAGCCTGATGCTATAGCATTTGATGCGTGCCTTTCAGTCATTATCGTCAGAGTTTCATTACAAAGGCGTATGTCTAAGCTCTAAATAGGTTCACCCCTGTATATTAAGCACCCACAGTATTAAGGCTATGGACTATGTTTTCCTATGTCTAGGTTTAAGCATGGATTGTGAAAGTTTCCTTTAACAACCACTCACCCACATTAATCCTTGAGTCCAATTTATAGACTATGTCTGAACCTAAAAATGTACTTATATTTAGCTTATCAGTTCTAAAATAAGCATTGGAAGAAGTTTCATGCAAGGGTTAAAACACTAACATCAAACATTACATTAAAACTATTAAAATATCATTACATAACTTCACGCATCCAACTACACGAGAGTCAGCTCATGATGAGCAACAACACAGAAAATAAAGCATAAAGGGGTTATCTAAAGCCATAAAATATGCCTAAGTGTTTCTCCATTAGTGATAAAAATGGAGAGAAAAATATGTCTAAGTGTTTCTCCATTAGGGCCAACAAGAATGGAGCTCTATGAGCTAAATTGAGCTTCTTAAATGGAGAACAAGAAGAGCTTGATATTTAAGTCCAAAAGCTTTCCAAAAAAGGTGCATGTCACATAAAGCAAAAAGGTGTGACAAGCCTCGACCTTTTCATCTCCCACTTGAAAGTGGACAAGTGTAACTATAAAGCAACTTGGTTGGTGGCTAAAATAAGTCAATTTTCCACTTGATTTTTGTTGATTGGACATAAAGCAAAAACAGATTTTTAGTGCATCAGCATTTTCTCTCTCCTCTATTGCAGAACGCAGTGCTATAGCATCTCATGCAACAACATACTGAACAAACAAATTAAAATACAACAAGGGGCACCAAAATGCCTAATGATCACTTAATCAGTTCCTAACCGTCTTTTGCACTAAACAACATATATTTATTAAATTAAACAACAATATTACTTTAAAACTCACATTGATTTAAGGCTAGAAAGCATAAATAACTCTTATGAATAAGAGTTATCACACCCCCAAACTTAAACCATTGCTTGTCCTCAAGTAATGACGCTTGACAAAGAACAAACAAGGGCTTGATTAGGCATTTTCGATCTTTGACCAATGCACTAACTATTGGTTTGGTGATTTCTCAATGTTGTAGCAAGAGATGCTATAGCACTGGTTACTTGATGAACAAATTTAGTTACAACGCCCTCATTGGTGAACTCCTTTTATTTGCAATTTCCTTTTTTTTAATACTTTGTAAGTTTGGAACAATCACACATTTTGTTTCGGGCAACTGCAGCTTTTTACAATTTACATGACTTTTGTAACAATTTGTGAGCCTATAGCACTGGCCTTAATATAAGATATGCACCCTCAAACTTTGCTTCAAATACTACTCTCAATTTTTAATAAAAACTGTATTAAACTATGGTTAATCAAGACAAACTTCAACATCAGATCATCCCTAGCTAACTAGGTTCCTTCCTAAGCCTACTATAGGTATGAAAGTAATCCGGCTTAGTAAATGGTATACCAACAACTAGTGAGCTTCACACTATTATATTGTCACATCCGAGTAAGAACTCGGAAGCTTGCGTCAAATATTCAACGTAAACAACAATAGGGAACTCACAACAAAATAATTTTTTATTGCTTTTGTTCCAACTCGATGAAATATTAAATATTGCACATTTATAAACATATAAAATTGGCTATGAGTAAAAGAGAGTGTTGCTAGTACCTCCCATTTTACAATTTGCTAAGGGCAAAAGCAAAGCAATGCACAAAGTCAACACCAATAAGATTGATATATATATATATATATATATATATATATATATATATACGAAAATTCACTTATTATTTTATTTATTGATAGATATGAAAGATCCTTAAAAATGCATTTTAATGTTAAGTATATGATAATTATAGAAAGCATTAATGTATTATTGTTATTATTTTAAAATATTCTTCAAATATATTTAATATTAATTATTTTATTTATAATATTATTTTTTTATGACTATTTCATATATAAAATTTCTAATATAGTCTATCTAAATAATAAATTTATTTAATTACAATTATTTTTTTGACAACGATTTAATTAAAATTCTAATCATTAATTTTTCAGATGAAATGAAAATAAAAGTAAATAAATATTAATTTTTGAACATATATAAAATATGACCACTAATATAAAATGATAATGTAAACTTACATTAGTTAATGATAATGTAATTTTTTGGCCGAAAACCTAGGGTATCCCATTTCGAAGCCAAAGATTAATCTCTCAAGTTGAAATCTATGTAAGGAATTGACATCTTTTAAAAACTCTTCTCCATACATGTGAGCCTTGATTTGAATCCCTAATCATCACATTAAGGGACTCATTTATCTACCAATAGTGCCACACCATACTAGTACGTAGCACTTCTAAAAAGGATCTTACAAAAGTCAAAAAAAAAAACTGAACATGTGTTTAATAGTTGGAATTGATTATAGTTATTTAAATTAATTATTTCAGTATATTTTGTTTATTATTATTTGTAAGGCATAGCACAATGGTTTAGCCTGAAACTTTTCATGGTCAATCATCTTTATAGGTGGTGGTACTTGTTACACTACTCGTAGGAAAAAACGATTTTGAAAGAGATTAACGAAACTTTTAGCTTTACTTTTGAGTTCAATCATTAATCAATTTAGAACAAATCAAAGACCAAATATCTCTCAATTAGTACTAATCATACACCAAATATCTCTCAATTAGTACTACTTATACACCAATCTCGTCCCTAACGGTCAGTTGTCGCGAGTTCGAACTCTGGTGGGACCAGTAGTAGTGTGTGTGCATGGTGTTTATTTGTCGTTTCATCTAAGTAGACCAAATAAAAATACACCAATCTCAATCGGATGCAAGTACTTTTCGCACATGAAGAGCTCAATTTGTCATGTTGTTACGATTTATTTTTATTACTCATTTGATAGTCATAATTATAAGAAAATCCCCCGAATGATTTAATATTACGAGACAATTTCGGATTCTCGAAATGATTACTCAAATTGAATCGGTAAACACTTGTGGTATAATCTCAATCAATATTCTAAAGGAGGAATACAAAAATTACATTACTTGTCCATATACTTTTATGAAAATATAAAGAGCTAAATTTGTTATAGTATGCAATTATTGGATCTCCTTTCAAAAAATATAGATCGCTCAAAGAAATATTTATATGAATGACCTCGAATATTATACGATGGATTTAGAGGTTGAACTTGATTATTATGAGAAATGATAACATAAATAAAAATAGTTAAATTGATATTAGCAGTTCATTGCATCATTAAAAATTAACAATTTGGATACAATTTGAACTTCGTGATTTTTAATTAAAAAGAAAACAATTTTACGAGATCTTGTTATTAATGATACGATCTGAAACGTTAATTTTAATTTAAGAGTTATTATTTAATGTTCTCATTTCTCATAATAATAAAGTGTTCTGAACGGAGTCATTCCCATATATATATATATATATATATATATATATATATATATATATATATATATATTATTGAGTCAGGATATATTTAGTTCGGTGGAGTGTCAATTCATTTTTTAATTAAATGAAATTCGATATACATGATCACAAAGTTCACAACAATAATATCCCATTGAGCTTGACAGGAGTTGTATTCGAGAGGTCCCGAGTTCAACTCCCCTCTAGTTCTCTTGGGGTGAGGTAAATGTAATTACCTTCATAAGTGCTCAATGAGCTTGAAGGTCTTCACAGCCTTGGACTTAGGCACCATTCCCTCACCCTAAATTTTTGTAACCAAAAAGAAAACAATAATATTACATTATTCGACGATCGGATTTGTAAATTTCATTTTCCATTTGAAATTATTAGTCTGTAAGTGTTAAGTTTGACACCTAGTGTCAATATATCCCTAACTCATATATATTTAATCCTAACACCTCATTTCTATCGTTACTATTTTTCCTCCATTTATTCCTTCTTCATCTACTGCGCCATAACTCTTTTCTTTTAAAAGAAAATGTATATAGTTAATCTATAGCGGTTAAACTTTGTGTAATTTGTGAAATTAGTCTAAATTTCATCTAAGTTTTTCGGTATTGTTATGTTGTGATTATGGTGTTTGTATGTTATTTTGGGATCTTCATTTTTTGAAGAAGAATTCGTCAAATTTTTGGTAGAAATTCCTTTGAAGAATAAGTTATTGTTGTTTAATATCATGATTGTTATTTAGGTCAAGTTCAGTATAATTGAGTCTTTTTAGATTAGGATAGTAGTTTGTGTGTTTGTGTGTCGACCATGGTCGAACTCGGGTCGTGACATTTATACTCATAAAGTATCGCAATTGTATGATTTTGGTTCTCCACTTTTTAATTAGTGTTTTCCCTTATTCCACAAAAAAGGGATCTCCCCAAATTTCCTTCAATTCCTCTATTAATTGATTTAATTAGTCTCTAATTTTTAGTCTTCCAAAGCATAGTGTTTTAAAAACTGAGCCCATTGAGCGGTTCAAACCAACGAATTAGTGCGCTCAAGGATGACGAGGAGGATAAAATTTTAACTTTCCAAAGAACTAGTGCGGTTGATGGCTCTGTAAATATTGATCTTTGTTTGGTATAGGGTGTTTTTGACTCAAACCCATAAGGACTAACGATTGGCATACAAGGCAACATTTTCAAGAAAATATGAAGTTAACAGCACACAAGATATGAGGAGTTGTGTAAGCACGTGTGTATGCAATCCGAAAAATCCGGTTTGGATCCTTCTTTGTACAACGGGAAAAACAATGAAGCCGCCACCGATATTTTAATTTAGGAAAAAACATTGAAAAAATCTTTTTAGGCGATTGGCCTTTTGAAAACGAGAGATATAGGTTCGGGGGTCGGTTATGTGTGGGGAAGGTATTAGCACCCCACACATCCTTCCAACCGAAAGGGAACCTTTAATTTAGTGTGTGGTTTTTGACTGTTGATTTGAAACACTTTGTTCTACTTGTTTTCTTCTTTTTTTATTTAAGAAAATGTTTTTGAAAACTGGGGAAAGAAGAATCTTTTTGTTATTTTTTTTTTAAAAGGGTGCTTGACGGGAGGTGAACCCGCTCTTACGTATCCTCCGGTGCGATGAGGAATTCAAAGCTACGTAGTTCTAGTCTTGTTTTGAAAAGGCTCTTTTGTTTTTAGCTTTTTAGTTTTTAGGTGTTTTTTGAAATAAGACTCGAGTGTTCACTAATACCGAGCAAGCAATGGCTTCGAGTGGTTTTCATTACTAACTCGAAGGAAAATAAGTTGAAACCGATAATCAAACAAGCAATGACTTCGAGTGATTATGAGTAACAACGTTTTTATTTTATCTTTTTTGCAAATGAGGCGAGCATCGGTGATAATCATCTAGCAAAGGCTTAGGACAATTACCACTAATGACTCGTGTTGTTTTTGGAATTGAATTGGGTTCGCATGTATTTAAGGTTTGGGAGCTTTCATGATAATCAAACAAGCAAGGGCTTCGAGTGACTACCACTAATAACTCCTCATTAGTGATCAAACAAGCAAAGGCTTCGAGTGGCCACTAATGATTTTGTTTATGAAAAACTTAGGGTTTAAGCTTGGAAAAGAAATTGGTCTTAATTTGTTAAAGACATAGTTTAGAAAAGAAGTTTGAAAGCAATTTGATTTTTGGAAAGGAGTTTTGGAAAACTAGTAGAACATTTTTAATCAAGTTCCAAGTCAATAACCAAAATGTAAATTGCTAAACTACAATTCGCGCAATGATCTAAACTAGTAACCATTTTCATGTCAAGTTGTTTAGAAAAGAAAACAATGAATGCAAGAAAGTTCATAGATGCAAGCATAGCACATTCATTGAGATCATGTTATCAAGCAAGCAACAACATAGACACAATTTGCAACTTACCCTTTCATGTTGAAAACATCTCATTACAACATTTGAATACACAATGCATGAATAGGCAAAGATGAACCTAGACTACACATATCATGTCACAATACATAGATAGGCAAAGAGTGAACCCAAGTTGAACATTTTGGCAAAAATGCATGAATAGGCAAGAGAATGAACCTAGATTGCACATCTTATTGAAGATGCTAGGCAAGATGAACCTAAATTGAACATTTTTGCAAAATGCATGAATAGGCAAGTGAATGAACCTAAATTGAACATCTTATTGAAGATGCATGAATAGGCAAGGAGGTTACAAAGCACAAGTGAATTCAAACATTTAATGAATCACTTGCAAAATCCTAGGGATTTCACATCAACATTTGACATAAGCAACAATGTGGTATCATTTTTATGGCATCAACATTTAGCATATTTCTACAATCAACCACATGAAAGGAATAAGTTGGAAAGGGCATTTGCCTCAAGTAAGATCATTAGCAAGCCATGAAAAATCAATTTGACATTTTATTTAGCAAGCATATGCAATTAAGGTGTTGAATCCCTTTAGGTAATCTTTAACACTTGGGATATGCACAAGTGCATAAGCGTCAAATCCTCTTGCCAAATCATCAACACAAACATGATTTTCAAAGCAAGCAACAAAAACAAGCACAAACCCTAATTATCTCATGAAATGCGACACCAACATAGAGCTAAAACCTCATTTTATTCTTTGAAAGCAACAAAATCATGCAAGCAAATGACATAGATCAAACTTTTTGGCAAGGATTCACATGATTAAGCAAAGGAATGCACTAAAATCACACAAACTCTAATTTTTCTACAATATGCGAAATGAAACATAAGCCCAAATCACAATTTTATTCATGAAAATGCAAGCACAAAATGAAAATAGCACAAACACACAATTTATTCCAAGAGAGAGATGCATTTCAAGCATCCAAACCTCCCAAAGTGTTTGTCAAAATGCTTGAAACACATCTCTCATTCAACAACAACAATTATATCAACATTTCAACATAAAATAGAGCACTAAAATGCAAAGAAATGCTTGATATGCAAAAATAGATTGATGATCTACATTTTTGGTGCTAAAATTTTGATGATGCTAAGATTGAGAGTATACCTCAACTCCAAGCTAGAATAGCGAAAGAAATAAGGTGAATGAACACTAAACCACTTGAATCAACCCTCTAATCTTCAATCTTGAGCTTGATTCTTGAGATTTGAAGATGGATCTTTGAAGAGAATGCAAGGATGATGAAGGATCTAGGACTAGAATGTTGATTTCAAGTGAAAAAGTGAAGGAATGAGGTGAGGGAATGAAGAGGGGTATTCGGCCAAGAAGGGAGAAGAGGAGAGGCTAGGTTTTTGAGTGTGAATTGTGTGCAAAAACTTGTGAGAGGTGAGGATATGAGGGTATATATAATGTGCAATTAGGTTTAGGGGCATTTAGGTCATTGTGTACCTCATCTCATTCTAGGATTGCATTTTAATTTTGAATCAAGGGTGAGGATTGAAACACACCTTGATGAGGGGCAAAAAAATGCAAAATGAGAGGGGAATGAAGGGGTAGATATTCAGCCAAGCAATGAGAGTGGTGCCCAAGTTTTGCAAGTTGGCAATTGTACTATTGTACTATCCATGAACCTTCCAATTATCCTCTCAATTTTGATTATTCCTTTCAAGATAATTGTACATAAATCTAACCATTTTGAGCCATATACAAGGTATCTTGAAGAATATGCCATTTTTGAAAATGAGAGATGACCAAAATTGCCAACAAAAATCCTATCATATAATTTTTGGGAATATTCCTTGTACTATTTTTTGAAATGCTTTCTTGAATTAATTTGAACTTGATTTTTTTACTAAACATATAAAATATGCGCACAATTTGAAAGATGATTTTCTTTATTTTTTTATTTTTTTGTTCAAAATGATACAATTTCATTAAATAAATTCCCAAAAATTAATTAATTGGATTTTCAACTAGCAAAAATTTATTAAATTGAAATTGACCAAACAATGCTCCTTTTAAATTCCCCAAAATTCCTTAATTTCTCAAAAATGATTTTGAAAACCTTAGAATGCTTGGGTAAATACCCTAAACCCTTTCTCAAATAATGCATCACTCACAAAATTATTTATTTTTGCTGAAAATTAGGGTTTTGAAACTAGGTGGACAAAATTAGGGTATGACAACGTGGTCCAGATATAGGTTGCAATCTACCTGAGCAAACAAAATGAGAGACAGTCCTGCTAAAAACATCTTATGTCAAGAAAAAAATAAGGGAAAGAGGGTTTCCCTTTCTAACTTCTCTTTTACATGAGAAATATCCTATAGGATGACCATTAATAACTATAGATAATTTAGCAGAATGAATGATCTTCATAACCAACTTACAAAAATCATCTTCGACCAAGCAAAAAGTAGAGGAGAGAGAGGATCTATCTTTCTATTTCAAAAGAGAAATATCCTATATCATGAGCATTAACAACTATAGAAAATTTAACAGACTAAAGTATCTCAACAACCCACTTACAAAAAGTTCCATGAAAACCAAAAGCCTGTAGAACTTGATGTAGAAAACCTCAATGAATAGCTGATAAGCCTGCATTGGATATTGATTTGTTGGTTCAAAATTAAGTGTTTTTATACTAATGTTAGGAAATTACATTGATTTTGGACCACAACTTGACACAATTGTCATAACTATGTTTTTCAAGTGCACATTAATGCTTTGGATCATGTTGAAACTTGAAAGAAAGAGCTGAGTTGCTAAAACTTCTTTTGTGCACCCAAGGATGCGCCTGCCTAACATTGGAACGCCTACTACTTCAAAGAATTGTTGTGAAGCACCCAAGCGCTTCTGCATGCGTTTGGGGTGCTTCTGCATCTGATGCTTCTGTATGTCATGCGCCTAAGTGCTTCTGTCATGGGCTTGGGGCACCTCCTTATTTGATGCTCATGTTTGTCATGTGCCCAAGCGCTTCTGTCATGTGCATGGGCGCTTTTGCTTTGTTGTTTGTTTAAAGTTGCCATTTTCATCAAACTTAGGGATCCTGTTGCCACTTTCTTAACCTAAATTAGAGAAAGAGCAAGGGAGGCGACCAATGACTCTAGTCGTCATTGAAGATTCAAGGCTTGGAAACAAGATTTTGGAACTTCAATGTAGTCATTCTCTCCATTGAGTTTGGTTTTATGCTTTCTTTCTTCTTTATCTATGTCTAGCTAAACCCTTTTGGGTAGGGATGAATGAACATTGATGAATCACTATTGTATCTGGTTTTCATTGTTTTAAATGTCATATTCCCTCTTGCTTTTTGTTTTTAATCTATGTTCTTAAGTTTTTAATCTATGTTCACAAAGGATTATTCACCTAAAGGTTTGATTGAAGATGAAGTGAGAGTCTACTGATTCAACCTAATACCAGTGAAATTTACAAGGGTCAATTATATAAAGGTCTAATTTGGTAATTTTGCTACTTCATTCTTATTTTGCTACAAGGGTCAATTTTATATATATATATATATATATATATATATATATATATATATATATAAAGAGAGAGAGTATGCAGTGAGAACTAGTGTGTTTGGTGAGAAGTGAGAACTTCACTCGTGTTTAGGATCAAATTTCGCCCTAGCCAACACCGAGTTTGTCTACTGTGAGAATCAAACCCAAACAATGTTAGGATTTCAGCAAGTGTACCGAATTGTTGCAAGCAGTTAATTATCAATTTAATAGATTAATTACTAAAATTTCAAAATAAGGAGTGATTAATAGTAGCCAAAAATGATTAAATGTGAATAAAATTTAGGAGTAAACGTGGCTACGATTCAAATCCTCTCCCTTACATTATTATGTACTATACCATTGATCAATCCCAATCCAATTACCTTGGTCAAAAAAATTCCAATCCAATTACCGTATTAAAACATTCAATTCAACTATTAAAAATTTGGGGCAATCCCTTACCTCAAAACCCCTTTTATCTAATGGCAAACCTAATTCCTTAAGTGTGTCACCACTAAACAAAGCATTAGACGCAGAGAATTAACAGAATTTGTGATAGTAATGTAATATTCCAATAATCATCACACTCATGGCCTTAAACCCCCATTATCCGGAAAACATAACTCATCTCCCAATTGTGAAAGCAAACCCTAATTCATCACAACAACAATAATCATTGTAAAGCAATAAGAACATAGGTAAATGCTAATTTAAAAGGATAATTGGTCATAACAATGAAATCACATGATAGTTTTGGAGAGATTCATCTCCTTCTAACCATAAGAAATTTAGCTACTCATGTTCAAATGATTGAAACACGAGGTAAAAGAAAAGTTACACAAAGATGAGTACATTGGATCCTTAAATTCCTTGTTCCCAAGTGTAGAGAAGCTCCAATTCTTCTCCTTTTTTGCAACTCCAAACCCTCCTTTCGCAAGGTACATTAAGCCACAGGCCCAACAGTGTTTGTTATATATATATATATATATATATATATATATAGGAGATCAACTTACTCACAGAGTAACTCTTGTAGAGTTACTCTGTAACATCCCCCAAAGTGATTGTTCTAATTGTTTTGGGGGGGGGGGGAGAGAGAGAGAGAGATATCGAGAGAGAGGATGACGAAAAAGAGTGAAGAACCAAACCCTTTACTCTCAAACATTCAAACTGAAATCTCATGCCTTACCTCACTCTCATTCTGTCCTTCACATTCATCATACTTCCTTATTCCATTAGAAGAAAGGCAAAGTTTCATCTCACTTCACCTTTCAACATTTCGAGTTGCATGTTGAGGATGGGACTAGTCTTAATATAACGAATGCACCCTCAAACTTTGCTTCAAATGCTACTCTCAATTTTTAATAAAAACTGTACTAAACTATAGTTAATCAGGACTAACTTCAGCATCAGATCATCCCTAGCAAACTAGGTTCCTTCCTAAGCCTAGAGTTTTGAGTGTAGAAACAACAATAAAATCAGTCATTGTTCAAACAAGGCTACTCTACACATGACACATAATCATCATTAAACTTAGCCCAAAAAGAAACACATTCTATTATTGAAAAAATAGGAATTGCAACTGGTCATGCTTTTTATTCAACAAACATAACATTAAACACATAACATTAACATTTCACATATAATATTAAACACATTTAAGGACCTTCCCCCAACTTAAGACCTAGTAGTGTCTCCACTTCTCATGCAGTTCTAATGAGAGAGGCCTTTCATACATTACAATAGTGAAATTAAAACATTTAACACAACTGAATTTTGAAATCTTACACAATAGTTGTATGCTATTACAAAGGCTACATCATCGAGTAGCTTTAATGAAATAAAAGGCAACACAGACAAAAGCACAACAACTAACCACAACACAACAGAACATCAACACACACACAAGAGGAAAGGGTTACTAATTGGTGATCAACACAATCCATTTCTGGCTTAGTTTCAGCTATTGTAGCAGTGGATGCTCCAGCTTCAAGTGCTACCACTTTACAGTTAAAGCTCACTTCACTAATGCAATTAAACAGTCCTGCAACATCAAAAATAGCAACAAAAACAACAAAGACTAGATTAAAACTTCTGGGCTCCTTCCTAGTAGCGCTTGGTTTAAGAGTCCTCATCCAGACTAAGTCATGTGGTAGGTATCTCCTATAGTGTATCCCTGATGCTGTAGCATCAACCTTTTGCAAAACAACTTATTTCTTTGAATCTTTGGCCAATAGAAGCTCTGGTGTAGAAGGAGGGATCCATTCTTCAGTTCTGGCCATAACAGAATAAGGTTTCTCCACAACATAATTAGGCACCCTTTGCCTCTTTTTTGACCACCATTTTTGTTCGTACAACTTTCTTTGGTGCTGTAATAGATGTCGCAGCACTGCCTACTGATACTGAGGCTATAGCAACACTTGTGATAGCATTCACTCTGTGCAATTCAGTTTCCAATAGCCTTGGTGGTTACTCTGTAGAAGGTTGAGTTTTTTTGGTGGATTTTTCTGTTGTGAGCCTGAGGTGGTTTTTGTTTTGGTGGGGGAAGTTGCTTGGAAGATAAGGACTTGTGTGGAATGGATAGTTTTGGAAATGAGGCAGGTGTTAGGATAAGGTTTCATGGTTGATTTTGAGGTGGGGGGTCGATGAAGGGTGGGTGGTGAAGAGTTGAAACTGTGAGAAGTGGGCTATTATGATGGAGAAGGTGTTTTACATGGAACCTTCATAGATTCAATAGATTGAGCTAAGATTTAAGCTAGAATTATCCTCATATAATCTTTCGGCTTGAGCTTGAGAAGATGGATTTTCTCTTAACAGCCCCTCTTATGTTCACTCCCATGGGAATCTTAATCGAAACATTGTTGTTGAGCATTCAATACTTGCATAAATATGCTTCTAATTCCTCCCACAGAACCTTTAGTTCAGGAAAAAATGCAGTCACAGAAAGTGACTCTTGTTTTAAGGAGTGTATTTTACATTGCAATTATGAGATTCTAATTAGATCTCCTTAAGAAAACCTTTCTTTGAGTTCATTCCATAAATCAACAACATTTTCTAAAAACACTATGCTTTGTCCAATGGACTCAGCAACTAAATTCGTAATCCAAGAGTGTACTTGTTGCATCTACACCATGCTTTGCCGGTAGGATGAAAAGAATATGGAACTCCTGAGGCTCCATCAACAAAGTCAAATTTGTTCTTACCTCCTAGACAGTGGTCGATCTCGTGTTCGACTCCAATGCTGGACAGTTTTGTTGCACAAAAACTTATTAAAAAACGCATCTGGCATGGATTTAACTTGTAGACATGGGAATGCAGATAGTGCTGCTTACCAATAAGCTAGGCTTTAAATAGTTGAAAGAAAAGAAAGTTAATATATATACATGTTTTCCACATAATAATTCTTATATTATTCATATTTTTAATATTATATAATAGTATTTTTTTCACATCTCTTATATTAGAATTAGAAATTATGAATCAATGGTTGATAATTCTCTGAAAAAATATTTTTTCAGCATTTTAAAATTAAAATCAACTTCATTTGAAACTATATTTTTACAAGCAGCTTTAATTGAGTCTCTGTGTGAAATAAAAATTACTTTTTTAGTCATTTAATTTTGTTTATAAATAATTATTGATTTATATTTATCTATTTTAATTGTATTTTTCTTAAGCTTCACCATTGTTCTTACGCATGCGTAACCCTTCTCCCGGTTAGCCTCTCTCATGCTCACAATTCCTCATCGTCGTCGGTCTCTACCTCGGCATTCCTCGGTGTCTCTTTTATTGGCGGCCCACTCGAGCTTTTTAGTCAAGATCCACCACTGATTGAGACACTAGCTAGTACTGCTATATATAGCAAGTAGAGTGGAATACAATGCTTTACAGTAATCCTTATTCCACATTAGAGAAAAAACAAAAAAACAAAAAAAATCCTAGAGTATCGTAATGGGCGCATTGCACCTTGGTGCCAAGCTACTACCTTCACCACTCTCATGTGATGGTACCCGAGGCAAGATTCCTCTCTCCCAAGTGTGGTGCGCCTGATGATACTATTGGTGACTTGGGCGCCATGTGCCTGATTGCTCAGCATCTGTGACTTGTTCACTAGGTGCCATGCGCCTATGTCAACAGTCGTAATCTCCTCCACTCTTCTTAACACATTTTCCTCATTGTTTCCTCCATTTTCTTCCAATTTTAAGAAAAAGTTGTATTGAATTTATGATAATGGATATGGCTTAGGCTTATCGTTCGTTTAAAGTGTGGATCAAGGAAACATACTTAGCACTAGGAAAGAAAATCACAAACAAAGTGTTGTGCCTCAAGTGAATAACTAATGGTTTTCTTTCAACTCCAAAACGATGCGAGCCTATTGCCTTACCATGGAGAGAATAAACTCACTTTAATGTGCTTCATATTAGGGTTCAATCTACAACCCAACTCTGAAGAAATCGACATGCTTCGATTGGATGAAGCCAAGAGATTCAATCGGAGGAAGAGAACCAAAGAAAATTCAAATCTTGTTCATTTATGCCTTGTTCTAGGGTTTAATTTGAAGCCCAAATTGCTCAAATTCCATATGACATAAATATAGGTTGATTCTATCGTATTCATATCTTCTACACTTTATAGGTAATATACTTCTCTGTATTGTGACCTTACATTTTCTTCCAGCTACAAAACCTTGTTTTTATATACATTTATGGGGATACTTTTAATTTTTTTTTACATTACCACGTTCATGAAAGGCTAAGAGAGTCGTTGATGTTTTCATTTCCTCCCAATTCTAGTAATTAATTTGTTATTGTTTTGTAACCACCGTAGTTTACGGCAATCCTTGGTTGGTTTGGTAAAAAAATTACCACATAAATGTTGTCTCATTTATGTTGTAACAAAGAGTAAAAAAAACAGCATTTTGTGGTATAAACTACCCTAGGAAACTTATAAAAAGAAAGCCTACTATGGGATACTGGGGTTGACTTAGTGCTTCCAGGTTTGATTCCTGTAGTAACAAACTCGACGTTGATCATTGCGGAATTTGCTCCTATTTAAACACGAACAGATGTTAGTTTTTCCACTGGAAGCATTGTGATACTTTGTGAGTAGCTACTGATGGTTCGAATAAAAAAAGAGAGAAAAACTTATTAAAAAACTTATTAAAAAACGCATCTGGCATGGATTTAACTTGTAGACATGGGAATGCAGATAGTGCTGCTTACCAATAAGCTAGGCTTTAAATAGTTGAAAGAAAAGAAAGTTAATATATATACATGTTTTCCACATAATAATTCTTATATTATTCATATTTTTAATATTATATAATAGTATTTTTTTCACATCTCTTATATTAGAATTAGAAATTATGAATCAATGGTTGATAATTCTCTGAAAAAATATTTTTTCAGCATTTTAAAATTAAAATCAACTTCATTTGAAACTATATTTTTACAAGCAGCTTTAATTGAGTCTCTGTGTGAAATAAAAATTACTTTTTTAGTCATTTAATTTTGTTTATAAATAATTATTGATTTATATTTATCTATTTTAATTGTATTTTTCTTAAGCTTCACCATTGTTCTTACGCATGCGTAACCCTTCTCCCGGTTAGCCTCTCTCATGCTCACAATTCCTCATCGTCGTCGGTCTCTACCTCGGCATTCCTCGGTGTCTCTTTTATTGGCGGCCCACTCGAGCTTTTTAGTCAAGATCCACCACTGATTGAGACACTAGCTAGTACTGCTATATATAGCAAGTAGAGTGGAATACAATGCTTTACAGTAATCCTTATTCCACATTAGAGAAAAAACAAAAAAACAAAAAAAATCCTAGAGTATCGTAATGGGCGCATTGCACCTTGGTGCCAAGCTACTACCTTCACCACTCTCATGTGATGGTACCCGAGGCAAGATTCCTCTCTCCCAAGTGTGGTGCGCCTGATGATACTATTGGTGACTTGGGCGCCATGTGCCTGATTGCTCAGCATCTGTGACTTGTTCACTAGGTGCCATGCGCCTATGTCAACAGTCGTAATCTCCTCCACTCTTCTTAACACATTTTCCTCATTGTTTCCTCCATTTTCTTCCAATTTTAAGAAAAAGTTGTATTGAATTTATGATAATGGATATGGCTTAGGCTTATCGTTCGTTTAAAGTGTGGATCAAGGAAACATACTTAGCACTAGGAAAGAAAATCACAAACAAAGTGTTGTGCCTCAAGTGAATAACTAATGGTTTTCTTTCAACTCCAAAACGATGCGAGCCTATTGCCTTACCATGGAGAGAATAAACTCACTTTAATGTGCTTCATATTAGGGTTCAATCTACAACCCAACTCTGAAGAAATCGACATGCTTCGATTGGATGAAGCCAAGAGATTCAATCGGAGGAAGAGAACCAAAGAAAATTCAAATCTTGTTCATTTATGCCTTGTTCTAGGGTTTAATTTGAAGCCCAAATTGCTCAAATTCCATATGACATAAATATAGGTTGATTCTATCGTATTCATATCTTCTACACTTTATAGGTAATATACTTCTCTGTATTGTGACCTTACATTTTCTTCCAGCTACAAAACCTTGTTTTTATATACATTTATGGGGATACTTTTAATTTTTTTTACATTACCACGTTCATGAAAGGCTAAGAGAGTCGTTGATGTTTTCATTTCCTCCCAATTCTAGTAATTAATTTGTTATTGTTTTGTAACCACCGTAGTTTACGGCAATCCTTGGTTGGTTTGGTAAAAAAATTACCACATAAATGTTGTCTCATTTATGTTGTAACAAAGAGTAAAAAAAACAGCATTTTGTGGTATAAACTACCCTAGGAAACTTATAAAAAGAAAGCCTACTATGGGATACTGGGGTTGACTTAGTGCTTCCAGGTTTGATTCCTGTAGTAACAAACTCGACGTTGATCATTGCGGAATTTGCTCCTATTTAAACACGAACAGATGTTAGTTTTTCCACTGGAAGCATTGTGATACTTTGTGAGTAGCTACTGATGGTTCGAATAAAAAAAGAGAGAAAAAAGGGTAGCAAACACATTTTTGAAGAAATTCCCCACATGTAATCACCATCTAAATCGAGAACGAGAGCAATTATTTTGAAGGACAAAGAGTCAATGGGGCGGTGTGAGGGCAAAGAGTACTTACCCATGTCCCCGTCCTCGCCTCACAAATTGTCCCATGTCCCCGTCCCTCGCCTCGAGGAGTTTTATCCTCGTCCCAACCAATCCCCATAGTCTCCGCACGGAGACCAAGAAATTTTATTAGAAGTTAGCAAAAATATAAATTGAAAAAATATATAAAAAGAGACCAAAAAACAGAAGTTTAAAATTTTAACATAAAAAACTATCGAAGATTGATATTTTAATATTTAATAATTATAAAAAATTGGCATAATTTAATATTTTAAATTAAAAATGTAAAAGAACTAAAAATCAATTACTTACTATATATATATATATATAGAATATTTATGTAATATATTTGGGGAGGGGGTATTATCCTAATTCACAACACCTATTGCCACATGCAGCCCACCCGGTAGAGGTTTATTACAATTTGAATCTCACTCATGCCCTCGCCTTTTTCTGATTATTTTTTTTATCCTAGAACATGCCTTTTTCTTTTCTTTCTTTTTTTCCATGGATTTTTAGTTTGAACTATCTCATAATGACAGAAGTCATATGATATTCAATTAATAGACTTGGTCATTTTCTCCCAAAAAATAGATGCTTTTGTGTAGTATTGCTTCTTAGAGTGGGCCCTTGTTGAGTAGAAGATTCTTCTTAAACTAGATGCTTCAGGCTTCTTTAAGGAAGTCAGTCATTGACTTCGTCATTGTTGTATCAAATTATAATTTCTAAATAATATTTAATATTATTAGTGGTGGAAAATTCAAAAGACGCATTTGAAGATGTGTATAGAATGTTGAAGAAAAATCAAGAAGTAGAGCTCCTTGGAAAGGTGAGACAATTAATATCCACTAAGTCTTATGCAAGCATGGAGGTCATGTTCTCTCCTATAAATAAAGAGGTGAGGCATCCCCATTGGAGAGGTGAATTATTAGGCAAAAAAAGGGTCCCAACCCAAAAAAATAAAAAAAATTCTAAAATAACACACTTTTTTTATTATTTACCAATCTAGCACACATTTTTTTTAGTTGAGAAATCGTCACCCCCCAAACCGACTTCTCAACGTGATTTAAAAAAAAATTTGATTTTTTCAGTTGAGAAGTCGTCACCCCCCAAACCGACTTCTCAACGTAATTTTTCAAAAATTTGGTTTTTTGCAGTTGAGAAGTCGTCACCCCTCAAAACGACTTCTCAACGTGTTTTTTTTAAAACAATTAAATATTAATAATAATACCAATTATAATTTATAATTTATTTTAATAATAATACCAATTTATATAAAATGAAAATTAATTAAAAATTTCGTATTTATTTTAATAATTTGCAACATATTTATTTATTAAAAAAATAAATATGTAACACTAAATATAATTGAAACATTTATTTTAATTGATCAAATAAACTCATTTATTAAATTATATATTACAAATGATTACAAGAGTTCTACAATTAAATTGAAAGACAAAGTTTTATTGTCCTAGATGGTGCCCAGTCCCACAACGTGGCGGTCGACGGTTACGATGTGGACGTCGTGCTGGTATTTCTTGTTCAGTGGGGGCAGGTGCAGGGGCAGGTGGTTGTTCATATTGGTACCCTGTTGATGAACTAGGTCCTGCATGATCGGGGTTCCATGTTGGTCCAGATTCCAAAATAGATTGATAATATCTATATGGTTCCGGCGTATTATAATCGGGACTAAGCAAATGACCTAAAAAATTCTGGTCGTAAGAAGCCATAGAATACCTATGATGATCTTGGACTGGCGTGTATTCTACTGACTGGTTGGCCACCTCATAATGTTGATATGTTGGTGGGAAGGAGACGGAGTGGCGGTGAGGCATAGGCTCTTCGCTCTGTTCAAAGGTTGGCCGAGTAGGTGTTGCATGTCGACTACGGCTGCGATGTTAAGATTGACTTGTTTGCGTAGTTGGTGCTTCTTCTCGATCATTCACTGCACCACTACCACGTGGGTCCATTAGTTGTTGGTTGCTAGAAAGATATAACCTAGAATTTGTTGTTAGCCACATCATATATTCTTGTGTGTTGATGGGCTTTCCCTGTAATGACTGGCCAATAAGAACTCCTTGTTCTTTATCATTCCAGGACTGAATAAATCGACCATGCCTTACTAGCCAGTTTTCATCTGCATTTCCTCGCATGTCGAGGTCATGCAATTTGTCCAAATTCTCGGGTCGAATGGGTATATCTTGCACGAGGCCAAACTGCATTTTCACTCTATCTGTTTGGTGCCATTCTACAATTTGGAAACAGACCAACGCCGTTTTTGCACTCCATATTGTACTGTCTTGGAATGCGGTTGATGGCAGATTGACTTGAATTTCCTGATACGGCAACCACTTAAACTGGAAAAAAATTAAGTAACGAGCTATTATGCATCGTTTACAAAATTTGACATAACGAAAATTAATTATACGTACCTCATCTAGTGTCATCTGGTCTATCCTTGACCTGATGTCAACAAGGGTACAGGGAGTATTGGTGAAGTTTAGACCCCTTTGAACTCATCTATAGAAACAATAAAACGTTATTCACTTAATTTTTACGGTAAAAATACTAAACACGTGTCAAAAAAATTTAAACTACGGTAAAAATACTAAACACGTGTCAAAAAAATTTAAACTACGGTAAAAATACTAAAAACGTGTCAAAAATTAAAATAGTTACTATTCATAAAATTACCACAACACTTTGTTTACCTTTTTGCTAGTGGATACTCAACAACACGGCTTACTTGTGGGGCTAGAAACGGCATGCGATACCAAACCCATGATTGTAAAAGCAAAGTACATCCACCCATGGAATTTGAGGACGGTGCAGAAGCTCTACACATTTCTCTATACAAGTTCGCTAGACATGCCGAACCCCAACTGTATTGTGAAACTTGTTCAATGTTTTCCAATAGGGGTAGGTACTTCAAGTGAACTCGATTTGATGATTTATCTGGGAGTATATACCCCCCAATCAACCGCAGCATGTACGCTCTGCAATGGGCTTCCACTACTTCTTTGTGAGCATGTTCGAGAATATCGGTAAATTCCTCCTCGAGCCACTTAAGCTTGACTTCGTTCCCCTTCCTTTGATCATTTGTCGGTGTTTTACCCAAGAGTTTCTCGCATAGCTCATCATATTCACGTTGTGTCCTTCCTAATCCCGAAACAGCGTATCCGTCTACGGCTAGACCCAATTGTAACGCTACATCCTGGAGAGTTATTGTGCACTCTCCTACTGGAAGATGAAACGTGTGCGTTTCTGGTCTCCAGCGCTCGACCATAGCCATCACCAAGGAAGGATCTATTTTGAATTTTCCAAGAGTTGCAACTTTTAGAAACCCAGCTTGAATTAAGTAGTCCCTAATCTCCGGATGTGGAGTTTCAATGGTAAAATTTTTGTGTGTTTTAATTGTATTATTAATGGGTTCGGAAGACCTGTGAATATGTTGTTTTCTCAACAAAGGCATAAGGAATTTGTAAGAAAAATGATTTTTGTGAGAAGAAATATTGTTGAAGTGAAGTATATGAAATTGATGAAGTGACGTGTTGTTGAAGAAGGCAGAGAAGTGTTGATGAAGAGTAGAGAAGTTTTTGATGAAGTGAAGTATATGAAATTGATGAAATTAATATTTGTATATAAAGTGATGAGTGAAGTGTTGGTGAAGGTGTTGTTGTCGACTAAGTGTATATAACGATAGATAGGTATATATTCCTACCCAATGGTTTTGTCTTTGAGTAGAATTGGGGAATATATTCTTTTTTTGGTTTGAAGTTAAGTTAGACGTGTACAAGAATCAAAACAATGACAAAAACTAGTTTTTTCTAAGTCTTAAAAAATGACTTTTTTACCATGTTTTGATAAATTTTTACCATTTTTATTAAATTAAAAAAATAAAAATAATATATTACATTATAGTAGAGTTATAGAACTATAGTTTTGGGTTTTGAATTAGTACTTACGGACTTAAATTAGACATGTACAAGAATCAAAATAAATACTAAAATATATGACACTATAGTGTCGGCAATGAAATCATACACGTTGAGAAATCTCTTATCATGAAGAATCTCTTCATAATGTTGTCTCAGGACTATCACTGCACTATTATTTCAATTATTTGAGTCATGCCACTATTATTTCAATTATTTGAATCTTGAAATCCCTTATCATCTAGGATCTTAGCTATAGTATAGTGTGGTCTTGCTATACAGAAGAAAAATGTCAATAATGATGCAATGTGATTATGTCAGCAACCAATTCCAGAAGAAAAATGTCAAAAAATAATAGACAAAATTGATTTTTTAACTAAGTCTAATAAATGACTTTTTTAGCATCTTGAGATCAATTTTTACCATGTTTATTAAATTAAAAAATTTTAAAAAAATTATATGACATTATAGTAGAGTTATAGAACTACGGTTTCATGTGTTGAATTAGTACTTACGACATTAAATTACACGTGTACAAGAAACGAAACAATGACTAAAAATAGCTTTTTCTAAGTCTAATAAATGAATTTTTTAGCATGTTGAGAACAATTTTTGAGGAGAAAAATACAATATATTCAATTCTACTACTCTCTATAAAACTGTCGGGGCAATTTGGGCCTTTAAAACTGTCGGTGCAATCTGGGCCTTTAAAACTGTCGGTGCAATCTTGGCCTTTAAAATTGTCAGTGCAATCTGGGCCTTTAAAACTGTCGGTGCAATCTTGGCCTTTAAAATTATCGGTGCAATCTTGACCTTTAAAATTGTCGGTGCAATCTGGGCCTTTAACATGTGTATAAAAATGCATGGTACACCCTAGTAACTCACTAGTCTACCTTCTTCAAACACCTCTTCTACTCTTCCTTCTTCAAACACCTCTTGTCATGGCTCCTGTTTTTATCACAGTCTATTACAATGGACATGTTGATAAAACAACCACAGAAGGTGTTGTCTTTAGATGTGATAACTCGTGCTTAGTCAAACTTCGGTCAAAATTCAAACTAGAGGAGCTAAAACAAACAATCGAAAAAAAAATCTCTTCAGGTCATCCAAAGAAGGTGGTTAGACTTATATACCGTTACCCTACAACTCTTGCAGCTGGATATAAATTCTACGAGGAGTTGCATCTATGTTCCGATGATGATGTGGATATGATGTTAGGTGTGTTCAAGGAATGTAAACACCTAGGTCTCTCCACACCTGAAGTGTATGCAGATTTGATGGATGCTCCTTCTTATGAAACCCAAACACAAAATCCATTTTCAGAAAACAACATTTCCTACGAAACCCAAACACCAGCTTCACACCCTCAATTCATTCCATCATCTTTCCAAACCCACTTACCTTATGCTGAAGAAACGCCATATGTAAACACTCAATCCATTCCATCATCTTCAGTAAACCCCCGCGAATTTGATGTGTGATAGTATCATTCAACTCGTAAGATCTGATCCGACAATCTCAGTCTCAATTTTGATTGCACACATAAGGGAAAAGTACACGTACACAAGTACTTACAGGAAGGCGTGGATTGCAAAACAGAAGGCCATCGAGAGGATTTACGGTAATTGGGAGGGGTCATACAACCAGGTAACAAAGTGGCTCCTAGCTTTAAGTTACTACATTCCAGATACTAAGATCGACTTTGAATGGTTACCTTTTATTGAGGCTAGCCAACAAGTTGCTGGTAAGGGTGTCTTCCACTGTATCTTTTGGAGTTTTGGGCCGTGCATCAAGGGATTTCATTATTGCAAGCCTGTTGTGTCTGTTGATGGAACATGGTTGTATGGTAGGTACAAAGGAACCCTACTAATGGCAATTGCTCAAGATGGAAGAAGCAACTGCTTCCCAATAGCATATGCCGTTGTCGAGGGCGAGACAACTGATGCATGGTATTTCTTCCTATCTCGTTTAAGAGAGTGGGTCACACCCTAAGATGGTCTCTGTTTAATATCAGATAGACACGAGTCTATCAAAAGTGCAGTTAGATGTCTAAACAGCAATTGGAAGCATGTGTTCTGTATTCGACACATAGCTCAAAACTTCATGAGACATTTCAAAAATGCGACTGCCAGGAAACATGTGATCAACATGGGTGAGAATTTTTTAATATAATAAGTCTTAATATAACCTTCATTTTATATTAAGCCCTTAACAAAATTAAATTTTGTTGCTTCAGGATACTCCATGAATGAATATAGCGCCGAACTGTACAAAAGCAAAGTCCGGAGGGAAGCAGGTGAGGAGGCCATGGCGTGGGTAGATGATATAGAAAAAGAACAGTGGCTACAATGGTGTGATGGACGGCACCGTTGGGGCCACATGACAACAAACCTTGCCGAGTGCATCAACAAGGTCTTAAAGGGCCTGCGCAATCTCCCGATACGTTCGTTGGTAGAGTCAACCTATTATAGGTTGACTGAGACTTTTGTCCAAAGGGGGAGGGAGGCAGAGGCAATGTTGCATTCTGGTCAAGTTTACTCAGAAAAATTATTGGAACATATCGAAAGAAACAGAGCAGTGTCTAACACACATAGCGTTTCAATTCACAATCAAGCCCAAAGTGTGTTCAGAGTCGAAGAACTTGTCCGACCTCAAAGCGATAGACCTGCACAAACATTTAAGGTGGACTTCAGGTTACGCATTTGTGATTGTGGGGAATTTCAGGCGTTGCACTATCCTTGTTCACATGTCATTGCAGCATCTTCAAAAATCCATTATGACCACATGATCTTTGTGCCTCCACAATACAAACTGGATTATGTTTTCAAAACATACTTTGTGGAGTTTCCAGCATTACCAATTGAGTTGTCCTGGCCAGATTTCAATGGAATTGAATTGCAACATGATCCAAATATGCGGAGAGAAAAAAAGGGTCGCCCAAAGTCTTCTCGTATTCGTACTGAGATGGATCAAACAGAAAAAAGTAATCGCACTAAGAGATGTGGTCTTTGTAGAAATGAGGGGCATAACCGAAACAATTGCCCTAATCGGAATGTAGAAAAAGTAATCGTACTGAGTTGTTGTAATGTTGTAATCTGGTCTTCAATCAATGTAAACAGTTTTTTAATCAATGAAAATAATGTGTTTATTTTTTCTATATATATTTATGTTACAAATTTTAAAAATAAATAGCAATTCTTCAATTATTTTACAATTTACATAAATTAGTATTGTTATTAAAATAGAATATGCTGAAGAAAAAAGAACATGTTGGTAAGTATGGAATGGAAATTTGAAACTAATTAATTAAAAAAAATGTTAAAGTGTGCATTGTGCAGAGTGCATAGTGCAGAGTGCACTATTACAGTGTGCATTGTGCAGAGTGCACTGTTAAAGTGTGGATTGTGCAGAGTGCATAGGTCTTAATTTCTTTAATGGCCTGGATTTTGCCGACACTATTTAACGGCCTAGATTTTGCCGACACTATTTAACGGCCTAGATTTTGCCGACACTCTTTAACGGCCTAGATTTTGTCGAATCAATGGTTAAGATCATCCAAAATCAACGGCTTACATACGATCACCCCTATTATAAATACATTCTCACATTACAGTCAAATTCACACCAACAGTTTACCCTCAACCTATATTTCTGATTAATCTTCTCTTCTCTGGTTCTTCCCAAACCGCTGAAATGGAATGCCAATTGTGCCCAACCCAGTACTCAAATGACAAATTCCTAACAGCACTTCATCACAATGGAACTGTAACCACCGATGAACATGGTGTTGTCTTTCGTTGTCCTAATCATATCTTCTGTAGGATGAATAAGGACATCACATTCGCCCAACTCAAGGAGAAGGCTAAGAGGAAGATACGGCCAGAGGGAGGGTGGCATAAAGATGTGGAGCGTATCCGTTACAGAAAGTACAATTGTGGAGATGACGGGACTTTCCGTTATTCTGTCATAGAGATCCAAAGCAACGACGACGTTCGCGCAATGATGGAAGCTCATGCTAACATTCCAATGGGACGTAGTCTCTTGGAGCTGTACGTGGACACAATACGCACTCCGGAAGAAATCATGCATCTTCTGAGACCACCCCCACCACAACAAGTCATACTGGAAAGAGTCATCAACCACTACTGTACACTTCATTGTCAGGCCACCGTTATGTACAGGGAAGAAGATGGTGTGTATTTTAGTGGTCCAAACACCATTTATTCCAGGCTTAAGAACAACAACACCTTCGCCGAACTGAATGAAAAACTAACGGAAAAGGCGCAGCTGGAGAGTGAGGAGCAAACGATCAGTCGTATCGTTTATCGCTGCCCCCGGATCGGCGAAGGTAATCGTATTCGGTGGTGCGTAATGACTATCAAGACTGACAAACACGTTTGACAGATGTTTGAGCAGCATGAGATGTTTCAACCTCATACTCGGAGTCCTATCGAGTTGTGTGTCCAAACCACTATTTCCACCGGTGAGATCATCCGTCGGGTTATCCCTCCAGGGGTCCAATGGCCACTACCAGAAAATGTTTGGTGGAAGTAATTTCGGTCATGTTTTCCTCTCGTTTCGTTTCTTATTTTCTATTCTTGTATTTCTGAAAATTTTGTTGTTTATTTCAGTCTTTTTTCTATATTATATTATGTTCCAATTTTTATTCTATTAATTTTTTTCGTAAATATTAACGTAATTAAATTATAAATAGGTACAATCATTTGTATAAATTAATTTTTAATTTATTTAGGTATTTATATATTAATTTAGGTATTAATTTATTTAGGTATTTATATATAAATTAATTTTTAAATTATTTAGGTAATTTGTATATAATTGGTATTATTATTAATATTTAATTGTTTTAAAAAAAACGCATTGAGAAGTCGTTTTGAGGGGTGACAACTTCTTAACTGAAAAAAACCTAATTTTTGAAAAATCATGTTGAGAAGTCGGTTTGGGGGGTGACGACTTCTCAACTGAAAAAATCAATTTTTTTTAAAAATCACGTTGAGAAGTCGGTTTGGGGGGTGACGATTTCTCAACTAAAAAAATGTGTGCTAGATTGGTAAATAAAAAAAAAGTGTGTTATTTTAGAATTTTTTTATTTTTTTGGGCTGGGACCGTTTTTTTGCCGAATTATTCCTCCTTAGGTGATCATGTAGAGTTGAAGGGTCTCCAACCATGTCCTAGGTAGAGGAGAGTGTTGGTGATCATTTGTTGAGAGGTGTGAGTGTTATCATTCCTTTTAACTCTTAAAGTGAGAGAGTCTTGTAGGGTGATACTCATATTGGGGTGGGTTGCAAATTGATGTAATCATGTTTGAGAAGATGAATGAATTATGTTGATGTGTTCATGTGGACGTAGGCAAGAAGTGTCGAACTACGTAAAATATTTGTGTTATTCTTTCCTTTATTCTTTGTTGTGTGTTTATCCATATTCAAAGATCCTTTGGCGTGTGGGTTAATCCGTTGGCGTGAGCAGTTATCCCCAACAGTCATTATCTTACCAGATCAGATGATGAACTTCTTTGTTGACTTGGTGTTGAATTTTGACTTATGTAGTTATGTGTTTGTACTTCAGATACTTTAGCTTTATTTGAGTACACAAATATCTTCGTGTTATGCTTTAACTTATCTTGTTCTGATCATCTTGTATCTTCTTGATCAACAGCAATTGACCAATCTTCTTGGTGCTTGTCTTGCTTGAATAAGTGTGTATCTTCTGTTTTTAGAGATCTTTAAACAATCCTACACCCTTGAAGAAACAGTAGGTAGATTGATTGTTTTATTGCTTTGTCATCATCAAAACATCAAACTAAAGAAATTGTTGTTCGAATCAAACTGACTATTTCACAAACTTCCAAAGATGATGAACCACATTTTTTTTCTGCAGAAGACAACTTTATTCCCTCCCTTTTAGCTCCTTCAGTTCTACGATTTTGAGCCTCTCCAACCCAAATCTTTCTTTAGTCTCTCAGCTTGCAAGTACCTCGTCACCCATAGCCTGGGGGAGGGGGGTGTCTCTATGGTAGGACAAATTTGAGAAGAGGGAAATTCGTGAACAGTAAGTGTACAACATAAAAACTCTTTGGAATTTTGTGTTGGAATATGTTGCGTTAAAAACACACTTAGAGCAAGTGTACTTTTTCGTAGAAGTAGTATAAAAGAATATCGTATCCACAGGGATTAATTAACAAGTACCAAACTAGTTGAGATTATATATTGTTTAGACGAACAATAATTTGGATGTTGTAGAAACAAAATAAAAAGAAATAAAATAACAAGAATTAAAATGCAAGAATATAATCAACAGAGAGAGGTCTAGGGTTGCGGTTTCATTTGCAAGCTTCGATTCCCCTATGTCTAATTCTACCTGAATTCCCTTATTTTATTTAATTACCAATCCCTTTACTAAAGCTATTAATCTATTTGGTCATTCGCGATTAATATTCTTTTTCCTAAATTAACCCTAGTTTGGTCATGCTAGAATTTAAATTCAAGAAAAGCATGAAGAGCAAAAAGGTTGAATGATTGGAAGACTAAATTAAAGTTTGGTCATTCATTAATTATAGCCCCAATTATCCTAGAGGATTTAAGTATCTGTTCAAGCGCAATGAAATAAAATTAAGAGTCATAAATTACAAAGATAAAAATAACCTGGAATAGAGGAATTTCTGATCTTCGATATTTAGTCTCCTTTTTCTGCTCCAAAACTCTCTCACACGATGTCAAGAGCAGGTACCAAAAACTCCCAATTCCTCTCCCTGCAGCGTCCGCGTAGTGTTGTCCTATATGTATATGTGCGGCTGTGTTCTGGTTTAGTGTACGTACGGCTTCCTCTGCTCAATTGAAAAGATGACTCCTTTTTATATTGTAAAATCCCACCTAGAGTTGCGTGCTCACCAAGTTGATTCCCTATTTTCTTTTTCTCTTCCCTCACGTATGCTGCTTCCTTTTCTTTAATTTAAGTTTCCTTTATTTCTCTTCAATTTCCAATAGGCCGTGGGCCTTCTTCTCATTGTTGATTTGGTCCACCATGCCCACACTTGGGCTGGATCCATCATTTGTAATATGGCCTTATGGCCTTTTTTTCTTTCCAATGCTCACGCTGCCATTCTTATATATATATATATATATATATATATATATATATATATATATCATTAATAACCTTTTTCATCTTTTCTGCAAATATAGAGCGCATTAAATTAGTAATTTATATAATTATACACAATTTCTCCAAAAAATGACCTATAAATATCTCTAAAAATGCACTAAATTAGACTTTATCAGAATACTAACAAAATCTATGCTTGTTATACTGCACGATGTGTAACTAGCAATCTTGGAGGTGAGAATAACAAAATGCCCACTTCTAATCAGAGGCCTAATCCACTTTAGGTGTAATGGTTCCAAAAACAAAAATGCGGAGCTCTTCAGATCTTTTCTGTGGATACACGCGACCTGGATGCTGACCTGTACTATTTATTTGGAAAACCTAAAAATCCAATCACTTTATGGAATCTTTCTCTCTCTTCTTCTTGCTGTGCAGTTCTTTCTTCTTCTTCTCTCTCAACCTAGCCACTGCTGGGTTTCACTGTTCTCACCTGTAATGGTGATTGAAGCGATGAAACTCCACGATCTATAGTCAATGATGATGCGTGATGATGATGCAGAGAAACCGTGGTTTTACGCACTAAATCACGCAGCCTGAGGCTTCGTCACTTACGAACTTCATTTTTTATTTAAATGAAATTTGATATACATGATCACAAGTTCACAGCAATAATATCACATTGAGCATGACAAGAGTCGTATTCGAGAGGTCCTGATTTCAACTCCCCACTAGTCCCCTTGGGGTGAGAGGTAATGTAATTACCTTCGTAAGTACTCAATGGGCCTGAAGGTCTTCACTGCCTTGGACTGAGGCATCATCCCCTCACCCTAAATTTTGTAACAAATAAAAACAATAATATTACATTATCCGACGATCGGATTTGTAAATTTCATTTTCCATATGAAATTATTAGTCGGTATAAGTGTTAAGTTTGACACCAGGTGTCAATATATCCTAACTCATATATACTTAATCCTCTCACCTCATCTCTATCGTTACTAATTTTCCTCCATTTATTCCTTCTTCATCTACTGCGCCATAACTCTTTTCTTTTAAAAGAAAATGTATATAGTTAATCTATAGCGCTTAAACTTTGTGTAATTTGTGAAATTAGTCTAAATTTCATCTAAATTTGTCGGTATTGTTATGTTGTGATTATGGTGTTTGTATGTTATTTTGGGATGTTCATTTTTTGAAGAAGTATTGGTCAAATTTTTGGTAGAAATTCCTTTGAAGAATAAGTTATTGTTGTTTAATATCATGATTGTTGTTTAGGTCAAGTTCAGTATAATTGAGTCTTTTCAGATTAGGATAGTAGTTTGTGTGTTTGAGTGTCGACCATGGTCGAACTTGGTAATGCATTTATACTCATAAAGTATCGCAATTGTGTGATTTTGGTTCTCCACTTTTTAATTAGTGTTTTCCCTTATTCCACAAAAAAGGGATCTCCCAAAATTTCCTTCAATTCCATGAACCGGTGCCATCTATTGTTTGGTTATTTGAGGGATTCAAACTCAGCTCGAGAAGCTTAAAAAGAAATTGAACCATCACTACAAGAAATAGTGGATTTACTGTCGAAAACTTTCCGGCGGATATAAATCCGTCGGAAACTTTCCGGCGGATTTGATAGATTTCCGGCGGATTTGATCCCACGGTAGTTTCCGGCGGATTTTTTGGACTTTCCGGCGGATTTTTATCCCACAGAAACTTTCCGGCGGATTTATAAATTTTTTTTTTTTTTTGGCAAAAATCCGCCGGAAATTACCAAAAATCCGCCGGAAATTTCCGGCGGATTTTTGGTAATTTCCGGCGGATTTTTTGGACTTTCCGGCGGATTTATAATTTTTTTTTTTTTTTTTTGCAAAAATCCGCCGCAAAATACCAAAAATCCGCCGGAAATTTCCGGCGGATTTTTGGTCATTTCCGGCGGATTTTTGGACTTTCCGGCGGATTTTCCAATTTTTTTTTTTTTTTTCATAAATCCGCCGGAAAATACCAAAAATCCGCCGGAAAGTTCCGGCGGATTTTTGGTAATTTCCGGCGGATTTTTTGGACTTTTCGGAGGATTTTCCAAATTTTTTTTTTTTTTTCAAAAATCCGCCGGAAATTTCAAAAAATCCGCCGGAAAATTTTGGAGGGAAAAAAATCCGCCGGAAATTTTAAAAATCCGCCGGAAAAATTTAGAGGGAAAAAAATTCGTCTATAAATACAACTTTCTCCTACACTCATCTCATTCTCTCATTTATCTCTTTCTTTCCTTCTTATTCTCTTCTACATTTTCTCTATCTTATCTTTTTTCTTCTTTCTCATACTCTCTAATCTTCAAAAATTTCTCTACATATCTCTCTTCTATAATTCTCCTTTCTTCTTCATTCTCACTTCTTTATTCTTATTCCTTTTTCATCTCACTATTTTATTCTTATTTCTTCATAATTCCTCATTCTTATTCTCTCATATATCATTTCTTCTCATATTCTCTTTTATTCTTTCCTTTTTCAACAATACCATTCAACATTTGATTTTACTTTTGTTTTTTGACTTTTATTTAAAACATATATTAAGTTATAAAATTCAAAAACAATTTAAAAAATTTCGGATTTTTTAAAATAAAAAAAAATTGGAAAATCCGCCGGAAATTTTTTTTAAAAAAAAAAAAAATTCCGGCGGATTTTTGGTAGTTTCCGGCGGATTTTCCAAAAAAAATAAAAAAAAAAAAATAAAAATCCGCCGGAAATTACCAAAAATCCGCCGGAAACTACCAAAAATCCGCCGGAAATTACCGGCGGAAAATCCGCCGGAAACTACCAAAAATCCGCCGGAAATTACCGGCGGAAAATCCGCCGGAAACTGTTTGCGACGAGGGTTTTTCCGGCGCCAAAAATCCGCCGGAAAGTCCACATTTTCGGCGGATTTTGGTCATTTCCGGCGGATTTTGGTCGCCGGAAAATCCAGTTTTTCTTGTAGTGCATGACCTAGATGTTTCACCGATTTGTTGTCTAGTCCGATTTTAAAAACATTAATTTAGTGGAATCTATAACATTAATTTCCTTCAATTCCATGAACTGGTGCCATCTATTGTTTGGTTATTTGAGGGGTTCAAACTCAGCTCGAGAAGCTTAAAAAGAAATTGAACCATGACCTAGATGTTTCACCGATTTGTTGTCTAGTCCGGTTTTAAAAACATTAATTTAGTGGAATCTATAACAATATAATTTTAAATTTTAAAGAATATAAAACAAAAGTTTCTCTTTATTCACAACATTCTATGTTTTGATACAACGACATATTTTATCACCTTTTGTGAGACAGTTTGTCGCTTCTCTCCTTTTGTGAGACAGTTTGTATTTGTAATTTTTTTTGAAAGAAAGTTTGTCCTTGTAACTATGAATAATATTTTTTCATTGCATGTGATTTGGGTTATAGATGGCAGAGTTTGAGAATAGGACTGTGGCGATGAAATTTTAACTTTCCAAGTAACTACTGCGGTTGATGGCTATAGAAGTATTGATCTTTGTTTGGTATAGGGTGTTTTTGACTCAAACCCATCAGGACTGTGGCGATGAAGTAACAATTGGCATACAAGGCAACATTTTCAAGAAAATATGATGTTGATAGCATACAAGATATGAGGAGTTGCGTAAGCACGTGGACCAAATATAGGTTGCAATCTACCTAAGGAAACAAAAATGAGAGATAGCCGTGCTAAAAACATCTTATGTCAAGAAAAAAAGAAGGGAAAGAGGGTTTCCCTTTCAAACTTCTCTTTTACTAGAGAAATATCCTATAGGATGACCATTAATACCTATAGATAATTCCATAACCAACTTACAAAAAGTAGAGGAGAGAGAGGGTCTATCTTTCTATTTCAAAAGAGAAATATCCTATATGATGACCATTAACAACTATAGAAAATTTAACAGCCTGAAGTATTTTAATAACCCACTTACAAAAAGTTCCATGAAAACCAAAAGCCTGTAGAACTTGATGCAGAAAACCTCAAGCAATAGTTGATAAGCCTGCATTGGAGATATAAATTTTTTGGTTTAAAACTAAGTGTTTTTATACTAATGTTAGGAAATTACATTGATTTTGGACCACAACTTGCCACATTTGTCATAACCATGTTTTTCAAGTGCACATTAATGCTTTGGATCATGTTGAAACTTGCAAAGAAAGAGTTGAGTTGCTAAAACTTCTTTTGTGCGCCCAAGGATGCGCCTGCCTTGCATTGGAGCACCTACTACTTCAAAGAACTGCTACAAAGCACCCAAGCGTTGCTGCATGTGTTTGGGGTGCTTCTGCATCTGATGCTTCTGTTTGTCATGCGCACAAGTGCTTCTGTCATGGGCTTGGGGAACTTCCTTATTTGATGCTCATGTCTGTCATGTGCGCAAACGCTTCTGTCGTGTGCATGGGCGCTTTTGCTTCGTTGTTTGGTTTAAAGTTGCCATTTTCATCAAACTTAGGGATTTTTTGCCACTTTCTTGACTTAAATTAGAGAGAGAGCAAGGGAGGCGACCAATGACTCAAGTCATCATTGAAGATTCAAGGCTTGGGAACAAGATTTTGGAGCTTCAATGTAGTCATTCTCTCCATTGAGTTTGGTTTTATGCTTTCTTTCTTCTCTATCTATGTCTAGATAAACCCTTTTGGGTTAGGGATGAACGAACATTGATGAATCACTACTGTATCTGGTTTTCATTGTTTTAAATGTCATATTCCCTCTTGCTTTTTGTTTTTAATCTATGTTCACAAAGGATTATTCACCTAAAGGTCTGATCGAAGATGCAGTGAGAGTCTACTGATTCAACCTAATACCCGAGAAATTTACAAGGGTCAATTATATAAAGGTCTAATTTGGTAATTTTGCTACTACATTCTTATTTTGCTACAAAAGTTAATTTGTGTGTGTGTGTATATATATATATATATATATAGAGAGAGAGAGAGAGAGAGAGAGTATGCAATGAGAACTAGTGTATATTGTGAGAAGCGAGAACTTCGCTTGTGTTTAGGATCAAATTTTGCACTAGCTAGCTAACACCGAGTTTGTCTACTGCCAGAATCGAACCCAAACATTGTTAGGATTTCGGCAAGTGTACTGAATTGTTGCAAGTAATATTAAAAGGGTAAGACCGAGTGACAAACTCAGGAATTGCAGTTAATTATCAATTTAATAGCTTAGTTACTAAAATTTCAAAATAAGGAGTGATTCTTAGTAGCCAAAAACGATTAAATTTGAATAAAATTTAGGAGTAAACGTGGCTACGAATCAAATCCTCCCCCTACGCTATTAGGCACTATACCATTGATCAATTCCAATCCAATTACCTTGGTCAAAAAAAATTCCAATCCAATTACCCTATTAAAAGATTCAATTCAACTATCAAATATTTGGGGCAATCCATTGTCTCAAAACCCCTTTTATCAAATGGCGAACCTAATTCCTTAAGTGTGTCGCCACTAAACAAAGCATTAGACGTGGAGAATTAACAGAATTCATGATAGTAATGTAATATTCCTATAATCATTACACTCATGGCCTTAAACCCCCAATATCCGGAAAACATAACTCATCTCCCAATTGTGAAAGCAAACCCTAATTCATCACAACAACAATAATCATTGTAAAGTAATAAGAACAGAGGTAAATGCTAATTTAAATGGATAATTGATCATAACAATGGAATCACATGATAGTTTTTGAGAGATTCATCTCCTTCTAACCATAAGAAATTTAGCTACTCATGTTCAAATGATTGAAACACAAGGTAGAAGAAAAGTTACACAAAGATGAGTACATTGGATCCTTAAATTCCTTGTTCCCAAGTGTAGAGAAGCTCCAATTCTTCTCCTCTTTCGCAACTCCAAATCCTCCTTTTGCAACCAAGACAAAAGTGCCCTAATTTTTTTATTTTTGGGCTTAAATGCTGTCAAACTGAAGTCCACTGCGAGGCGATGCGACACGATGGCCAGATTTTTACCTTGATCGCGAGGCGATGTTAGTTGGTCGCTAGGCGACACTAAGCTGAAAACTTTTCTTCTTTTCTCTGTTGCGTTGCTAGGCAAGTTGTCTGGTTCGCTAGCCAACGGAACATCAAATTGAAAGTTTTGTGTTACAACAACCACTTGAAAAGAGGGTAACAACTTACAAATCAATCCTAATGACATCAATTGTAATCTAAGCCATTTTTCTGTAGAAACTAACTGAAATAAAACAAACACTCGCATTATAACTATAAAACTGAGTAACAGTATATATGTGACCATGAGTCAACAAGCACAAAGTTGACTCCCCGTGTCTCAAGGTAGATTAAGCCACTGGCCCAATGGTGTTTGTTATTATTTTGGTCGAGACGCGGGTATCCACCACCGAACGCAGTGAGTAATCCCGTCGTTGGATTGGAGGCACCTCGAAGGGTGGGAAAGTTGGCCCAGGGATTTAAAGCTGCTTCATACCCAAGGCAATGATCGAACCATCGACACTTGGTTAAGGGAGGATGAGCCCCAACCGCTCAACCATACTCCCTGGGTTCCCAACGGTGTTTGTTATATATATATATATATATATTGGGGATCAACTTACTCTAAGAGTGACTCATGTAGAGTTACTCCACTTAATAGCTCTTTGTAAACATTAAATTTTACCGATCCAACCGTTGAATAGTTTCATATTATGTTGATCATGCATACCCAATATTATTGAAGTTGAATATCAGTAGCTATAGAATCTGAACTATACCTCAAGGTCGATCTGAATGGCCTATTTAGGTGTTGAGTCATTCTGTTGAGTTGCTGATCGTACGCAGAGCTCAGTCCGAGTTGTACCTGCAAAGACACTCTGACGCTCAAGTCAGTGGGGTAGAATGTAAGCAAAGTAGTGGTATGGGTAAAAAAAAAGTGTACCTGTCAGCTAAGGTAAGATCTTTATTTATAGTGTCAGGAAATTACGGTCAACCGTAGGATCTTGTACGGTTTGATCTGAGTCGTTGATCTAGCTGATTGTAACCATGGTCTCTGTTTCCTCTCATGGGCCGATCTCGATCGATCTCGGCATGGATTAGGCCATCAGCCCACTCCAGAACAGAATCTTATAGTCCCTATTTTACTAGTATTTTAAAAGCATAATATACGTTGAGTTGAATTTATATGATCAAATATCAAACATTTTTAAAATTTAATAAAAATTTGAATATTTTATTAAACAAGTCAACAAATATGGATAAATCAGATTTGGTCAACTGTGACATGGCAAAAGATGCTGATGTGGACAATGTGACTCACTCAAGAGTGGAGAAGGATGGGAATGCACTCACACTCACACAAAAAGCATGAGCAGCTTAATTCTAGATTTTTTCTCTCTCTTTTCTCTTTCTCACCCTTTACGGTTATGCAATAGATTCACCCTAGATTTGTTTTCTAGATTTTTCTTTGCATTTTTGATTCTCTGTTACTAATGTATGAGCAGTGTATGATGCTCCTCTCTTTTCGCTATATATTGAGCTATTGTACTGTTCCATTAACACATTGAATATAACAATCCGTTTTCGTTCATCTTCTTCCTTATGCTCATTCCTGAGCAATTGATTTGTTGCTAAGCTCTGTTGAGTTTAGATTATGGATTATGCTAAGTTTATGATGGTATCAGAGCAATTGCTCTGAATACCTTGCCTTCATTTCATTTTCCCCTTCTTTTCATTCATCCTCTCCACTGTTGAAGAATGTCTCGTAACAACAATGGCGGTGGTGCTCAACCAGTACAATTGGTGGCTTCTCCAGCTCAAGATCCAACGAGCCCATACCACGTCCATCCAAGCGATGGTCCAAGTATTGTTGCGGTGACTCTGGTGCTGTGCGCAACAGGATCTAACTACCATAGTTGGGCAAGGTCGATGAGAAGAGCTTTGGGAGGCAAGAACAAGTATGACTTCGTTGATGGCACAATCGAGGTACCTGACTCTTCTCACCCTAGTTTTAAAGCATGGAGTAGATGCAACATGCTTGCTCACTCTTGGATCATGAATTCAGTAGCTGAATCCATAGGACATAGCATTGTTTTCCTTGAAAATGCTATGGATGTTTGGAAGGAGCTCAAAGAGAGGTACTCACAAGGCGATTTAATTAGAATTTCAGAATTGCAGTGTGAGATTTATGCCTTAAAACAAGGATCCTTAAATGTAACAGAATTTTTCTCTGAGTTGAAAGTGTTGTGGGAGGAATTAGAAGCCTATATGCCAGAACCATGCTGTGGATGTCCTAGGAAGTGTGTGTGTAGCTCTGGGATAGAATTGGCTCAAAGTCACCATAGTTTAAGCAAGACCATCAGGTTCCTTACAGGACTTAATGAAAATTATGCCATGATAAGATCTCAGATCTTACTAATGGACCCTTTACCTAAGATCAACAAGATTTTCTCAATAGTGATACAGCATGAGAGGCAATATGCTAGCACTGATGAAACTAAGGTGATGAATGTGAATGCTGAGACAAGGAAACCTAGTCAAGGAAGAGGAAGAGGGGGATACTCATCCAACTATAACAGTAAAAATTCAGGCAAGGTGTGCACCCACTGTGGGAAAACTGGTCATACAGTTGAGCTATGCTACAAGAAACACGGTTTTCCTCCACATCGGCAGAAAAACACTGCTGCAAACTCTGTATCTGCTGATGCAAAAGGCAAGGAAGAGGCAAAGGAAAGCAAGATTGGCATCTCACAGGAACAATATGACAGATTGATGAGTCTCATTCAAGATAGCAAGCTCACTCAACCTACTGCTGGTGCAAGCAAAGCAAACATGGTAACAAACACTAGTATTTATGCTGATGCATATACAGGTATATTTCCTTTAGCTTGTTTTGTTACATCCACTCACCTTGGCTCTTGGATTGTTGATTCAGGAGCTACTGATCACATTTGTTGCTCCCTCAAACATTTTAAAAGTTTTAAAGCCATTAAACCTGTCAATATCACACTCCCAAATGGTAGCACTGTCATAGCTAGATATGCTGGAACCATTGAATTTACACCATATTTTTCTGTTCATAATGTCCTGTGTGTTCCTGGTTTCAACATAAACTTGTTGTCTGTTCCCAAACTGTTGATGGCTAATATCAAAGCTGACTTTACTGTTGATGATTCTGGTCCAAAATGTTATATACAGGATTTGAAAACCAGGAAGAGGATTGGTTCGGGAGTGATGTTTGAGGGACTCATATACCTAGAGATAGAAGCAAGGAAGGTGAATGGAGCTGTTGTTCAAGAAGGAAGTGCAAATAGTGCAGATAGACTCCCTGAATCTGCTCTGTGGCATTTTAGGCTAGGACATTTATCACCTAGTAGAATGAAATTGATGAGTAATGATTTTCCTTTTGTAAAGCATGATGAAGGTTCTGTATGTGATATTTGTCACTATGCTAGGCACAAAAGACTTCCTTATGGTCTTAGTACTAGTAGAACTACAAAACCTTATGAAATAATACATTTTGACATATGGGGTCCTGTGTCTACTGTTTCCATACATGGCCATAGATATTTCTTAACTGTGCTTGATGACTATAATAGATATATATGGGTTATTCTTCTCAAAAACAAAGGAGAAACTAGCAGTTACCTAAAATCCTTTGTAAATATGGTTGAAAATCAGTATAACACCAAACCTAAAATCATTAGAACTGACAATGGGCCAGAGTTCTCTCTACCAGAATTTTATGCCTCAAAGGGAATAATTCACCAAACCAGTTGTGTTGAGACACCTCAACAGAATGGCAGGGTTGAGAGAAAGCACCAACATATTCTTAATGTTGGGAGAGCTCTTCTCTTTCAATCCAAATTGCCCAAACAGTTCTGGCCCTATGCTATCCTTCATGCTGCTTTTATTATAAACTGTGTCTCTAGCCCTCTTCTACAAAACAAGTCACCCTATTTTCTCATTTATAGAAAGTTACCTGATTTAGAGAAACTGAGAGTCTTTGGTAGCCTATGTTATGCATCCACCCTTCAGTCACACAGAACCAAACTTGAGCCAAGGGGGAGAAAATGTGTTTTTCTAGGTTATAAAACAGGAGTAAAAGGGGCCATTCTTCTTGACCTGAACAACAAACAACTCTTTATATCTAGAAATGTCATTTACCATGAGAAAATCTTGCCTTACAAAGGAACTCAACCTATCTCACAATGGAATTATTTTACACCAAATAACAGTGACAACAGTGACAGTACCTTAGAAGAACCATCCACACAGCAAGAAAATACTACCTTGACAGAAACAGAACCAGTTACTGAAGTCAGAAGATCAAGCAGAGAAACACACCAACCAGCATATCTCTCTGATTATATATGTAGTCTCTCAACATCCACATCCAAGGCCAAGTCCTCTACCTCAGGTACTCTATATCCTATTCAAAATTTCCACTCTATGAACAATTTGTCATCTGCACAAAAACAATACTCTGTCTGTTTGAACAAAAACATAGAACCACAGTCATATGAGGAAGCATGTAAAGATGCTTGTTGGGTTGAAGCTATGAGCAAGGAATTGGATGCTTTAGAAAAAAATGGGACTTGGGATTTGGCTGATTTACCAACTAATGTTAAACCAATTGGCAGCAAATGGGTTTATAAGGTGAAGCACAAGGCAGATGGCTCCATAGAAAGATACAAAGCAAGATTAGTAGCTAAAGGGTACAATCAAGTAGAGGGACTTGATTTTTTTGACACTTTTAGTCCTGTAGCAAAATTAACAACTGTGAGAACACTGTTAGCAATTGCTTCTATGAAGAATTGGTTTCTACATCAACTTGATGTCAACAATGCATTCTTGCATGGGGATCTCAATGAAGATGTATACATGGAAATTCCAAAAGGGGTGAATTGTACCAAGAATGCTCAAGTTTGTAAGCTCAAAAAGTCCCTATATGGGTTAAAACAAGCAAGCAGGAAGTGGTATGAAAAATTGACTTAGTTACTAATAGATGAAGGCTACAAACAATCACCATCTGATCATTCATTGTTTACTCTAAGTAGAGGTGAACATTTTACTACATTACTGGTATATGTTGATGATGTCATTCTAGCAGGCAACTCTATTATTGAGTTTGATCGAATCAAGCATGTTCTTGATGAAGCATTCAAGATCAAAGATTTGGGAACTCTCAAATACTTTCTGGGTTTAGAAGTATCTCAATCTAAGAAGGGAATCATGATTTGTCAAAGGAAGTATTGCCTTGATTTACTCAGTGATGCTGGTCTCTTAGGATCAAAACCTGCTTTGACTCCTCTAGACTCAAATGTAAAGCTACACCAAGACTCTGGAAAAGCTTACAGTGATGTGAGTGGTTATAGGAGATTGATTGGGAGACTGCTTTATCTCACCAACACAAGACCAGATATAACCTTTGCAATACAACAATTGAGTCAACACATTAATTCACCAACTGTAACTCATTATAATGCTGCCTGTAGAGTTCTCAAATACTTGAAGAATAGTCCTGGCAGAGGACTCATATTCCCCAGGGATTCTGTTCTTCAAATCTCTGGTTTTTCTGATGCTGACTGGGCCAACTGTTTGGACACCAGGAAATCTGTGACAGGATATTGTTTTTTCATTGGTTCTTCTTTGGTTTCATGGAAGACAAAGAAACAACAAACTGTGTCTAGGTCCTCATCTGAGGCAGAATATAGAGCCCTTTCCACTGCTACATGTGAACTTCAATGGTTGTTGTATCTCCTTGCTGACTTGAACATTAAGTGTGACAGATTGCCTATACTGTTTTGTGATAATCAAAGTGCTTTACATATAGCTGCCAACCCAGTTTTTCATGAAAGAACAAAGCATCTAGAAATAGATTGCCACTTTGTGAGAGAGAAACTCCAAGATGGAATGATGAAATTGCTGCCAGTTTCTTCTAAAGAGCAACTTGCAGATTTTTTTACAAAAGCTCTCCCTCCTTCTGTTTTTACTCCTTTCATTTCCAAGCTTGGCATGATAAACATATATCATGGTCAAGCTTGCGGGGAGCTATTAAACAAGTCAACAAATATGGATAAATCAGATTTGGTCAACTGTGACATGGCAAAAGATGCTGATGTGGACAATGTGACTCACTCAAGAGTGGAGAAGGATGGGAATGCACTCACACTCATACAAAAAGCATGAGCAGCTTAATTCTAGATTTTTCTTTGCATTTTTGATTCTCTGTTACTAATGTATGAGCAGTGTATGATGCTCCTCTCTTTTCGCTATATATTGAGCTATTGTACTGTTCCATTAACACATTGAATATAACAATCAGTTTTCGTTCATCTTCTTCCTTATGCTCATTCCTGAGCAATTGATTTGTTGCTAAGCTCTGTTGAGTTTAGATTATGGATTATGCTAAGTTTATGATATTTGATCTATTCAATTAGAACTATTAATTTGACGATTGGATCAGCACAATTTAAAGTGTGCAAAGAGGTATTACGTGGAGTAATTCTTACAATAGTTACTCTTGGAGTAACTTGATCGCCACTCATATATATATATATATATATATATATATATATATATATAATGAACGGTTTAGATTACGTCATTAACTACAAGATCTTGTATGATTATTTATTTTTTAATTAAAGATCACGAAAGATCTTGTAATTAATGACGAAATCTGAATCATTCATTTTAATCACACAATTTTTTTTTATTTAGTGACATATTCTGAACCGCTAATTTTAAGCTGATAGTTCTTGATACACTCCTTATATAAAGTCGACAAAAAATCAAATAATTCTTACACTTACTCTTTGTTCTAGTTCTAGACTTTTATTATTAAGTACTCCCTCCGGACCTAATTATAAGCAAAAATAACTACTTTCACACATATTAAGGATACTGGTTTTGTGCATTTAATTTCCTTGAATTCATGGAAAAAACAAATAAATTTACTAAACTATCCCTAATTAATAGTCATCTTCTCACAACATTGATGAGCCACTTTAAGGGTAATTGTGGAAAAATAGCATTAAATATAGGTGTGTTAGTTGAGATTTACTTATATTTGAGTCACCAAAATTAGACATTTTTTTTATTATAATTAGGTCCGCAGTGAGTAATACACTAAGAAACGTAGAAAGGAAAGGGAACAACAGAAAAAGAAACTAAATAGTGAGGCTATAGGGTCCAGCTGTGAATTCTTTGTCTGAATTATGTAATCAATATTTTCTCCTTTCCATGCTCGTCCTCCCATCATCTCTCATCAGACACTAATCTTTTTTTTTTTGATAAGCATCAGACACTAATCTTTATTGTTGTCAAAATAAAATCATCTCATTACACACACTCACTCACTCACCCAATTCAATTATTGCTACAAAGAAATTCACTACAAAACTCCGCACTCAGTCCCTTTCATTCTCCTCCTAACAACCATTTTCAACCACTTTTATTATTTTAAAATAAATTGAAATTAAAAAAGAAATTACGAAAAAGAAAAAAGCTGAAAAAGTTTCAACACAAAAACCATGTAACACACATGACATTAATAATAATAATAATAATCACTCTCTCTATCTATCACAATGCAAAACTCACCCACAATTATTTCAACCCCGCCACCGCTTCCGCTCCCTCCGCCGCCGCGATTTGCCGGAGAAGTTATTGTCCTCCCAGCGCCACCTCCACCAATAAAGCCTTTCGCGGAAGCTCCAAACTCCGTCTTCCAAATCACCGTCCTACCAGCACCTCCACCGCCGCCGTTTCCGCCGTTCGATGGCGGCGGTTCTAGTTCCTTCGATTTGTCACCTCTGGAGTTTCTCCTTGCTCTCGTTGCCATAGTTACTATTCCCGCTCTGATCTACACCTTCATCTTCGCCTTTGGCTGCTCGTCGTCACGCCGCCGGGAACGCTACGACGGCGATAACTCCGGTGAGATATCTGTTGCTTCGGAACTCTCTCGGCGTGATGTAGAAAGCGTTCCCACAGAAGTCTCCGACGTGAAGTACAAGAAGGAGACGCACTCGATGGAAATCGGCGGTGAGTGTCCGGTGTGCTTGTCGGTTTTCGCCGACGGCGAGGAAGTTCGGCAGCTGAGCGTGTGCAAACACTCGTTTCACACTACTTGCATCGATTTGTGGCTCAGCAATCACTCTAATTGCCCGATTTGCCGTGCCACAATTGCCGCCACCGCAACCGCCGCAGTTAAAAGTTCCGGTTCCAACATAGACGGTGATCTGCAACAGAATCAACGTGATGCTTCTTCTTTGGTTTGATTTTTAGTTTTTCTTATTTTTTATTATCAATTTGAGTTTTTTTATTAAAGATCCAAATACATTGATATGTAAAGCAATGTTCATTTTAGGTTATTTTAAAATAAAGTTTTAATGTTTTTAAAATCTTAAAAAAAGGATCAATTTCTCCGATTCAAGATGTATGAATGAAACATGTATGTAGTAAATAGCAAGTAGATTTTGGGAATTTTTTATGGCAATTGAATTTTAATTACTATGATAAAAAGGATTTTCATGAGAAGGTGGAATGGGAATATTGAGTTGAGAAGCAGAGTTGTCAGGAATTTGTATATTGAGGCACTTAAATTGTAATGTAGTGCTGTTGGGTTTTGTTTGGCCTAGCTGAAAATGGAATGAAGAAGATAGCTGGATAGTTTACGTCTATCTGGGATTATAGCTGAGTTGTCTCATTTTGGTAAAGGAGTTTTTGTGTTTTGTTTCTTCAATTGGTTTGGCCATTTTACAATTTGGATGTTGCAAAATGGGTCAGGCCCGTTGGGCCGGGTTGGGTTAGCCCTAAAAAACATAAGGTTTGGGCCAAAGAAATTGAGCCCGTTTTCATATCCGGGCTTTTGAGCCCAACCCAAAAAAGCCCAGGCCCGCATTCCGCTAGCCCAAGTGGGCCATGGGTAGCCTGTAGGCCCGCTGGGCCAGACCGGGTTAGCCCTAAAAAACATAGGGCTTCAGCCAAAGAAATTGAGCCCATTTTCATATCTGGGCTTTTGAGTCCGACCCAAAAAAGCCCGGGCCTGCATTTGGCTAGCCCCAATCGGGCCATGGGTAGCCGGTAGGCCCCATGTCAAAGAAATATGATCAGAGTTAGTTATAGTGTCTTTTTTGCTAAAAAATGTACCATTGACATTGAAAATTATATCAACATGCAAATAGAGCAAGTTTTGGAGAAGAAAGTTTCTGTTGCTCAACTATGTAACAATTGCAAGCATAGTTGAGCATCATGTACAGGATATATTTTCCAAAAAGAAAACTAAAAAGTTCAACAAATTGCAAGCATACAGTACATGATCATTGACAATTATAATGTGTAAATGATGCTCAACTATGTTACTACTCGTTTAATTTGGTTGTTCAATGATAATCATTTACACATTATACAATTCCCGCTATTTTCAATTGGAAGAACAGTTCAACAAATTGTGCAGAATAGTATACTTTTCTTAAATAATTACAAAATCTAAAAATGTTTTTCAAAATACTATTTATATATTTTATTTTTAAAATATTCATTCTATTTAATTAGTGTTGCGTCCCGAAAAGCCCGAAGCCCGTATAGGGCCGGGCTTGGGCTGCAAAGGTTGAGCCCGTATTTCAACCCGGGTTTTTTGGCCCGTACTATAAAAACCTGAGCCCGATATGGACCGGCCCGATACGGGCCGGTTAGCCCGTTTTGCCAGCTCTATTTGTGCCTGAGTTTTTCTTGCATTTAGCACCTCATCACTCATAAGGGGAGATTTTTGAGTAATAAATGTTTTTGCATGTTATTTTACTAGGTTGAATTAGTTCTATACTTGATTAAGTTTTTATTGATAAGGTCGGAGGAATACAATGATGGTCGGGCCTTGTAGTATGTGGTCTGGTGTATCGAATTACATGTGTTTTTTTCCTGTTCTCCCTCGGATGCTAAGGTTCCTGCCTCCTCTATGTAGATCCTCCCCTCCTGTAACTCGTTGGTTATCTTGCATGTCACCTCGTTTTCTCGCCCATGTGTCGGTTTCCTCCTTTCTCCTATCTATGGTCTGACCTTCCTTCTGAGCCAGCGTGATTCAGGACTTTTGTTGCCTATGGAGTTCCAGATTGGGCTTTAAGTTGTCCAGCCCAAAGCTGAGATACGGTCCATAGCCCCCCAATTGGAAGTCCCGCAAGGACGAAGCACTTTTAGGGTGTTCGATCCCACCCACTCCGTTTGAAATTTGTTTGTTGTAGCCAAGTGATCTGATATCTTCGTGGTTTGTGAGTCTTGCTTGAGCGAAATGTTTAGGGCACCACCATATGTAGCAGTGGGTGCAGAGGACATGTTGCTCCGCTATCATTTCATATGCCGAAGTTGGTGGTATCCCCAACGCCTACTCTACCTGTAAAAGGGTGATGATTGAATTGCTATATTGATGACAAGATGCACTCTATTGCGCCTTGGGCACAAGCGTGTAGTCATTCATTTATGGCAGATGAAAGAGAAAAATGGAGGCGATGCGACGCTTCACCAATAGCGTTTACACGGGGAAACACGTTTCTTCAACAGACGTGACGGCTCTGCTCATGAAACGATACTTGTGTGGGTATAAATACAAGTTACTTATGCTGCCAGGGTCGTCACTCTCATTGCTTTATCTTGCGCTTGCACTGTGGATATTTCACAAGGTCAAACAAAGATCATTCACATGCCTTGACTCAAATAACTTAACAACAATTACACATAAGAGCCCTCCCCCCAACCTAAGGCCTTGCAGTGTCCCCACTACAAAGTACATCAACTAAGGGAGAGGCCATTACACTAATAATCAGCAAAAAAAACTAAACACAAGACACAAACAGAAACTACACTGATGTGCAAAGTGATAAAATATATGCTACAACACCTACTAGTTATTCAAAACAGATAGCTAAACAGAAAATTGAACATAAAACAAGATAAGAGAATGAAAAGCGTGTCAGTTAGGAGTGACCCCTGACTCGAGCCTTGAACTTGCCCTTGTTACTGCCTTCTAGTGCTGCAACATCAACCTTTTGCAAAACAACTTCTTGTGTTGAATCTTTGGCCAGTGAAGGCTTTGGTGGAGAAGGAGGAACCCAATAACAGAATCGGCCACCATTGACTTCTTTTTTGCCACCATTTTTGTTCTTACAACTTTATTTGGTGTTGCAGCTCTACCTCATGACACTAATGATGTAGGACCACTTGTGACAACATCCACTCTCGGTACTTTAGTTTCCAATGACCGTGGTGGTTGCTCTTTGGCAGGTCAAGTATTGGGTGGAATTCAAAAGTTAAGGGACTTAATCGTTACGGAAAAAAGTTAAGGGACCTCGAGAGATATTTTGCCTACACACACATACAGATATATATATATATATGGTTTAAATATGCGTTTGGCCCCTGCAAATACACGCACAATCCAACCAGACCCCTGTAAAAAAACTTTAAAATAGCCCCTGCAAAATATAAATTGTTTACGGTTAGGCCCCTCGGTCAGTTTTCCATAAAAAAAAAGGTTTAAATATGCGTTTGGCCGCTGCAAATACACGCACAATCCAAACAGGCCCCTGTAAAAAAAAAACTTTAAATAGCCCCTGCAAAATATAAATTGTTTACGGTTAGTTTTCCATAAAAAAAACATTAAAATAAAAATAATTGCCACGTGTCATCATCTCATTGGACAATTATGCCACGTGTCACTGAACGCCACGTCATCAACCCATGTCACCATGGACACATGGCACTGACAGGTGCCACGTCAGCAACCAATAGTTGGCTGCCACGTGGCGCATACATGGCAAAGTGGAAAATAGTGTGTTACTAAAAAATTAAAGATTTTGGGGGGACATGAGTGTTGAACCCGTGACCCCCTTGTTGAAGAAACAACCAAATACCACTAGGCTACATCACAATTTATGATTATTTGGCCAACTACTTCTATATAATATATAATAACGAAAGTTTTCATTAAAAAATAAAAAAGGAAATTGATACCTTCTTGTGTTTCAGGCCACCGTTCTCTTCGTTTTTATATGCATTTGTTTCGGAATTCAGAGAAACGGAATAACCCCAACATAATTTGAAGAATCACTGATCCATATTAGAGAAATCATAGATCTAATAAATGGGTTGTTCTTTGAAACCAAAATATAAAAAGGTTGATTTAAGTTCTGATTTAAGTTCTTTGAAACCAAAATCAAGGTAAGAAACCAAGTTATGATTTAAGTTTTGATGGCAAACTGCTATTGTTGTTGCTGGTGATGTAGCCTAGTGGTATTTGGTTGTTTCTTCAACAAGGGGGTCACGGGTTCAATGTTCTCCCAAAATCTTTAAATTTTTAGTAACACACTATTTTCCACTTTGCCATGTATGCGCCACGTGGCAGCCAACTATTGGTTGCTGACGTGGCACTTGTCAGTGCCATGTGTCCATGGTGACATGGGTTGATGACGTGGTGTTCAATGACACGTGGCATAATGGTCCAATGAGACGATGACACGTGGCAATTATTTTTATTTTAGTGTTTTTTTTTATGGAAAACTGACCGAGGGGCCTAACCGTAAACAATTTATATTTTGCAGGGGCTATTTAATTTTTTTTGCAGGTGCCTGTTTGGATTGTGTGTGTATTTGCAGGGGCCAAACGCATATTTAAACCTTTGTTTTTATGGAAAACTGACCGAGGGGCCTAACCGTAAACAAATTATATTTTGCAGGGGCTATTTTAAAGTTTTTTTTTACAGGGGCCTGTTTGGATTGTGCGTGTATTTGCAATATATATATATATATATATATATATATATATATATATATATATATATATTGGTCCGACGTGCCACAACTAGGTACTTAGCTACGATATATCATAAGAACAATTGAAATTAAAAGAAGAAATTACAGTTACCTTGAGGAAAGGAAAGCAGAGTGTGCGATTGATTGCGGAAGTAAATTATATAGAAACTTAAAAAACTTATGTATTGAAGCTTGTAATACAACTGAGGCGGATTCGCCTTATAAAGAGAAGAAAAAGGCTTACTATTTAAGCCGGTAAAAAGCTACTGTTACATTCGGTAGCCTGTGAAAAAAAACGACAAAAAATCATTATTAATGCCGGGTACGCTTCTGTGGGCCCCATAGGCGCATTCATAATGACAAACGACAAAAACTTTTAAAAAAGTAAATAGTGGAGGGCATTATTATTGCCTAAACGGTCGACAAAGTGGCCGACAGATTACAGAGTTGTTTGGCCGGGCATGTATTATTGGCTTTGTGACGTCATGGCTGATGTTTGGAGCTTTGTCCTCTTCCTTTCTGGGCCATAGATTGGATCATGGCGTCCCAGAAGTCTTCGGGAGTAGGGTCTTCCTCAGCTTGGGATTCTCCAGCTAAGCAATCAAGGGCATCTGAGTCCATTGATGCTTGCGACGAACTGGTCTTCATTGACATTGCTTCATTTTTGAATTGAAAATTTTTAAAGAATTGTTCTTTCATATAATCAAGGGTCCTGACCATGATTTGTTCCTCTGTTTCATTAGGGTGAAGTTTTTTAAAGTAATTCTTTAAGTTGGCTACTGAGAGCTCTTGGGAATCTTGATCCTTTGTTTTGCACTGGTCATCAGCTATGGCTGTTTCGACCTTGGCTTCGATATATTGAAGGTCCTCGGTGGCCATTTTAGCCCACCATTTATAGAAGAAATTTCTTCTAAGCACAGAAATACCGTGCTTGTCTTGAGTTATGGTAATAGTCCATCTCCATATCCATGGGATTTGGAATTTAGTAAAATATAGGCATGGGCCTTGTCCTGTAATCATCTTAAAAGTATTTTTCAGAATTAAGGGACTGTGGTGACACCAGTCATCATATAAGCGGAGTAGGTCTTCTGGTAATATTTCCAAGGAAGGACCAAATTTGATCCACCAGTTAAAAAACCAATTTGGTATGGGCCTATCAACCACTTCTGGGTTGATGCTGAAGAACCAAGAATGTTTGTTCTTGGGATTTTGATAATAAAATGCCAATGAGAAAGCCTGGATATAATCCCAGTAATTGAAATAAACATACTTGCCTTCGGCAATTTTTATTGCCTTTTCCCCATTGGGGTTCAGTCCCCATTCTCTGGGTGATAGTACCTTATTGATATGGCATTTGCTGAAGTTTATAAAACTTTCTGGGTTATTATTTTGGTGATGGTGAGTAATTGTCACTGATTCAGTGGCTAATAATAGTACCTCCAGGTGAGGTCTAGACTTACCATAAAGTCCAGGATATCCTCTAGATTCGAGATATCTTGTTTTGATTGACCACCCATCATTAGGGGCCAAGTCTATATCTTCTTTCTCGACATACATGATGTCTTCTGTAACAGGATTTTCAAGATATTCTGTTACTTCTGTTGGTTCATTGACCATTGCCTCTTTGTAAGACGTGGTCTTACTTGATGAGGAAGAAGGTATATCTTCTTTCCTTGGAGGTGCAGGCAATTGCTGCAAGTTTCTTGTCCTATGGACTGTAGTCCAATCCCCTATTAGAGGAATGTTTGATTCTTGGTAGGGCAACATATTGTTGCTCCCTCGTCCACGGCCACGGCCATAGCCACGACCTCTTCCCCTATTGGGGGTAGTCATTCTCCCTGCAAAAATTCACGGGTCAAATAGTCAGCAAGAGAATTATTTTCTCCTTTAATATATTGTATATCAAATTCGAAAGCAGACAATTGAGCTTGCCAGTTGGCAAAGATTTGTTTTGCCACTAAATTCTTTACATCTTTCTCAATTATTGACTTGGCAGAGCTGCAGTCAATTCTGAGTAAAAACTTTTCGTTTAGTAAATCATCTTGAAATTTTGAAATGCATTTAATAATGGAAAGCATTTCTTTTTTAATGGTCGAGTATTTCGACTGGGTTGGATTCCATTTTCCTGAAGTAAATCTTACCAGTTCCTCTTTGGAATTATTGGGATTTACCTGTTTTAGGATACCACCATATCCTAAGTCTGAAGCATCTGTTTCAACTATTTTAAAGAATTTAGGATTTGCTAAATTTAAGCAAGGTAAACATTTCACTTTGGCTTTAATTCTTTGGACAGCCTGGGAATGTCTTTCTGTCCAAGGCCTTGGGTTCTTTCTGAGCCTATTGTATAAAATGGCTGTGTCTTGTGATAGGTCCTCATAATAATCTGAAATATAATTGAGACTCCCTAAGAACCTCTGAAGTTGTTTCTTTTCAAAAATAACATTGGGAAATTTGGAAGCAAAGTCTATGCTTCTACTGATAGGAACTATTGTTCCTTGGTCTATCTCATGACCTAGAAACCTAACCTTTGTCTGGAAGAGCTTCATTTTTGGGGCAGAGATAACTAAGCCATTATGCTTGACCAATCCTTTGAAATTTTTTAAATGTTTTGTGTGTTGGTCAATACTTTTGGAAAAGACCAAAACATCATCTATGTAGACAATTATGAAATCAGAGTAGGCATTAAAAATGTCATTCATAATATTTTGAAACTCTGAAGGGGCATTTTTTAGACCAAAGGGAAGGACATTCCACTCGAAGTGTCCAAAGGGCACAGTGAAGGCTGTTTTATATTTATCGGCTTCACTTATCTGGATTTGCCAGTAACCCGACTTCATATCGAATTTTGAAAAGATTAGAGCATCGCTTAATCTGTCCAAAAGATCCTTTTTATTAGGGATAGGATACCTGATCCATTTCAACACCTTATTAAGGGGCTTGTAATTAATAACTAGCCTAGGAACTCCTCGTTCCTGCTCAGCATTCTTATTTACATAGAACGCTGTACAGCTCCAGGGAGACTTAGAATTTCTAATCAGCCCTTTTTGTAAGAGAGAATTAATTTCTCTTTTGCATAGGTCAAGGTATTCCTTGTTCATTTGGGCTGGTCTGGCCTTAGTAGGGATCTGGTTCTCAATGAAACCGTCCTCGTAGGGCAAGGATATAACATGCTGCTTTCTATTCCAGAAAGCATTAGGAAGATCATTGCAAACTTCTGCAACAAATTGTTGTTCGATGGCCTTAATTTGGCTCTTAATGTTATCTTTGTTGAGCTGCTCACTTATATTGAGTAAGCTCACTTCTTCCTTAAGGAAGCACATTTGCTTCTCTTTATTGAGGAGAATATCTCTTACCTCGTTCAACATCTTGACATGAGGATCAGTAATGAATTTGAAAATGATTTTTTTGTCATCTATAATAGTGGTGATTCCACTCTGGTCAATATTTACAATAGGCATAATATTATGTAGAAAGGGGGTGCCTAATATAATTCTGTGAGTCAAATTTTTGACTAGGATAAAAGACGTTGGTAAGCAAATACTTTGGTTACAAATATGGGCATTTGAAAGCTTATATTTAACTTGCAATTTGTCGCCTCCAGCTTGTGTGAGGGCTTGAGATGTTTTTGAAAAGTATTTGGTAGGGATGATCCCTTCCTGAATGCAATTTAAGTCTGCTCCACTATCTATGAGAGCAATTTCATTTTCCAAAATAAAATTTTTACTAACCATTAAAGTAATTTTGACAAACCATTTTTGCGATGTTACCCTATCTAAGAGAGATAAATATTTGCCATCGCTAGGGGGGATTTCCTCTATTTTTTCTGGACCTTCTAAAATGGTGATTCTTTGATGTAGGACACTATTGTTCCTTTTGATCTGAGCAATCTCAGATTTTAAGAGATTTATTTCTCTTTTTAAGTCCATAATGCTAAAAAGAGAAATAAATCTCTTAAAATCTGAGATTGCTCAGATCAAAAGGAACAATAGTGTCCTACATCAAAGAATCACCATTTTAGAAGGTCCAGAAAAAATAGAGGAAATCCCCCCTAGCGATGGCAAATATTTATCTCTCTTAGATAGGGTAACATCGCAAAAATGGTTTGTCAAAATTACTTTAATGGTTAGTAAAAATTTTATTTTGGAAAATGAAATTGCTCTCATAGATAGTGGAGCAGACTTAAATTGCATTCAGGAAGGGATCATCCCTACCAAATACTTTTCAAAAACATCTCAAGCCCTCACACAAGCTGGAGGCGACAAATTGCAAGTTAAATATAAGCTTTCAAATGCCCATATTTGTAACCAAAGTATTTGCTTACCAACGTCTTTTATCCTAGTCAAAAATTTGACTCACAGAATTATATTAGGCACCCCCTTTCTACATAATATTATGCCTATTGTAAATATTGACCAGAGTGGAATCACCACTATTATAGAATACAAAAAAATCATTTTCAAATTCATTACTGATCCTCATGTCAAGATGTTGAACGAGGTAAGAGATATTCTCCTCAATAAAGAGAAGCAAATGTGCTTCCTTAAGGAAGAAGTGAGCTTACTCAATATAAGTGAGCAGCTCAACAAAGATAACATTAAGAGCCAAATTAAGGCCATCGAACAACAATTTGTTGCAGAAGTTTGCAATGATCTTCCTAATGCTTTCTGGAATAGAAAGCAGCATGTTATATCCTTGCCCTACGAGGACGGTTTCATTGAGAACCAGATCCCTACTAAGGCCAGACCAGCCCAAATGAACAAGGAATACCTTGACCTATGCAAAAGAGAAATTAATTCTCTCTTACAAAAAGGGCTGATTAGAAATTCTAAGTCTCCCTGGAGCTGTACAGCGTTCTATGTAAATAAGAATGCTGAGCAGGAACGAGGAGTTCCTAGGCTAGTTATTAATTACAAGCCCCTTAATAAGGTGTTGAAATGGATCAGGTATCCTATCCCTAATAAAAAGGATCTTTTGGACAGATTAAGCGATGCTCTAATCTTTTCAAAATTCGATATGAAGTCGGGTTACTGGCAAATCCAGATAAGTGAAGCCGATAAATATAAAACAGCCTTCACTGTGCCCTTTGGACACTTCGAGTGGAATGTCCTTCCCTTTGGTCTAAAAAATGCCCCTTCAGAGTTTCAAAATATTATGAATGACATTTTTAATGCCTACTCTGATTTCATAATTGTCTACATAGATGATGTTTTGGTCTTTTCCAAAAGTATTGACCAACACACAAAACATTTAAAAAATTTCAAAGGATTGGTCAAGCATAATGGCTTAGTTATCTCTGCCCCAAAAATGAAGCTTTTCCAGACAAAGGTTAGGTTTCTAGGTCATGAGATAGACCAAGGAACAATAGTTCCTATCAGTAGAAGCATAGACTTTGCTTCCAAATTTCCCAATGTTATTTCTGAAAAGAAACAACTTCAGAGGTTCTTAGGGAGTCTCAATTATATTTCAGATTATTATGAGGACCTATCACAAGACACAGCCATTTTATACAATAGGCTCAGAAAGAACCCAGGGCCTTGGACAGAAAGACATTCCCAGGCTGTCCAAAGAATTAAAGCCAAAGTGAAATGTTTACCTTGCTTAAATTTAGCAAATCCTAAATTCTTTAAAATAGTTGAAACAGATGCTTCAGACTTAGGATATGGTGGTATCCTAAAACAGGTAAATCCCAATAATTCCAAAGAGGAACTGGTAAGATTTACTTCAGGAAAATGGAATCCAACCCAGTCGAAATACTCGACCATTAAAAAAGAAATGCTTTCCATTATTAAATGCATTTCAAAATTTCAAGATGATTTACTAAACGAAAAGTTTTTACTCAGAATTGACTGCAGCTCTGCCAAGTCAATAATTGAGAAAGATGTAAAGAATTTAGTGGCAAAACAAATCTTTGCCAACTGGCAAGCTCAATTGTCTGCTTTCGAATTTGATATACAATATATTAAAGGAGAAAATAATTCTCTTGCTGACTATTTGACCCGTGAATTTTTGCAGGGAGAATGACTACCCCCAATAGGGGAAGAGGTCGTGGCTATGGCCGTGGCCGTGGACGAGGGAGCAACAATATGTTGCCCTACCAAGAATCAAACATTCCTCTAATAGGGGATTGGACTACAGTCCATAGGACAAGAAACTTGCAGCAATTGCCTGCACCTCCAAGGAAAGAAGATATACCTTCTTCCTCATCAAGTAAGACCACGTCTTACAAAGAGGCAATGGTCAATGAACCAACAGAAGTAACAGAATATCTTGAAAATCCTGTTACAGAAGACATCATGTATGTCGAGAAAGAAGATATAGACTTGGCCCCTAATGATGGGTGGTCAATCAAAACAAGATATCTCGAATCTAGAGGATATCCTGGACTTTATGGTAAGTCTAGACCTCACCTGGAGGTACTATTATTAGCCACTGAATCAGTGACAATTACTCACCATCACCAAAATAATAACCCAGAAAGTTTTATAAACTTCAGCAAATGCCATATCAATAAGGTACTATCACCCAGAGAATGGGGACTGAACCCCAATGGGGAAAAGGCAATAAAAATTGCCGAAGGCAAGTATGTTTATTTCAATTACTGGGATTATATCCAGGCTTTCTCATTGGCATTTTATTATCAAAATCCCAAGAACAAACATTCTTGGTTCTTCAGCATCAACCCAGAAGTGGTTGATAGGCCCATACCAAATTGGTTTTTTAACTGGTGGATCAAATTTGGTCCTTCCTTGGAAATATTACCAGAATACCTACTCCGCTTATATGATGACTGGTGTCACCACAGTCCCTTAATTCTGAAAAATACTTTTAAGATGATTACAGGACAAGGCCCATGCCTATATTTTACTAAATTCCAAATCCCATGGATATGGAGATGGACTATTACCATAACTCAAGACAAGCACGGTATTCCTGTGCTTAGAAGAAATTTCTTCTATAAATGGTGGGCTAAAATGGCCACCGAGGACCTCCAATATATCGAAGCCAAGGTCGAAACAGCCATAGCTGATGACCAGTGCAAAACAAAGGATCAAGATTCCCAAGAGCTCTCAGTAGCCAACTTAAAGAATTACTTTAAAAAACTTCACCCTAATGAAACAGAGGAACAAATCATGGTCAGGACCCTTGATTATATGAAAGAACAATTCTTTAAAAATTTTCAATTCAAAAATGAAGCAATGTCAATGAAGACCAGTTCGTCGCAAGCATCAATGGACTCAGATGCCCTTGATTGCTTAGCTGGAGAATCCCAAGCTGAGGAAGACCCTACTCCCGAAGACTTCTGGGACGCCATGATCCAATCTATGGCCCAGAGAGGAAGAGGACAAAGCTCCAAACATCAGCCATGACGTCACAAAGCCAATAATACATGCCCGGCCAAACAACTCTGTAATCTGTCGACCACTTTGTCGACCGTTTAGGCAATAATAATGCCCTCCACTATTTACTTTTTTAAAAAGTTTTTGTCGTTTGTCATTATGAATGCGCCTATGGGGCCCACAGAAGCGTACCCGGCATTAATAATGATTTTTTGTCGTTTTTTTTCACAGGCTACCGAATGTAACAGTAGTTTTTTACCGGCTTAAATAGTAAGCCTTTTTCTTCTCTTTATAAGGCGAATCCGCCTCAGTTGTATTACAAGCTTCAATACATAAGTTTTTTAAGTTTCTATATAATTTACTTCCGCAATCAATCGCACACTCTGCTTTCCTTTCCTCAAGGTAACTGTAATTTCTTCTTTTAATTTCAATTGTTCTTATGATATATCGTAGCAGAACTAAAAGAAAGAGAAAGCCCACAATGAACTCAAAAAGAAAAAAAACGCGTGAAGGGTTTGTTGATTGACTGACAAAATTATAAGGTTTTTTTTTGTGCCCCCACTCTATACCCCCCCCCCCCCCCCCCCCCCCCCCCCCCCCCACGCACCAATGCCCTTGACCATATTACAAAATTACCAAAAAAATCCATTTTTCAGTTACATCTGTTTTACAAAGAGAAACAGAGTGATTTTTGTGTAAAACAGATCTACCTACATCTGTTTGACACTCCAAACGAATATGTGTAAATCTGTTTTCTTCAAAACGCACATACCTACATCCGTTTCTTAATCTGAATAAAAACGGAAGTAAGTACATCTGATTTCTACATCCGTTTCTTGAAAACTAATTTAGGTACATCCGTTTTAAATATTTTGTTTTTTATTTTAATTTTTTCAGTGGTTTTTACTAAGGTCGGTGGCTGAATCCCCCGTGATTCACCGGGGTTGGTTAGGCGAGGGGAGACTTCTTCACGGCCGAGTTTGCAAGAAGGGGCTTCCTCATCATGGTCCAGTGGCGGTGACCCGAGCGATATTCCGGCTCCTAGTACACGCACCCGCACCAAGACTGCGGGACATGCGTCTCACCGGCGTAGGCACGCCCAGGCAGGGAAGACAACACCCTGTAGTTTGTGTTTTTCAGTCACTTTTCTACAGAACTTCATTACAAATATTTATGTATATGCTCTAAATAGGTCCACTCATGACTATTACACACCCACTTTGTTCACCTTATGGAACTTGCCCTTCTATGTCTATGTTTTAAGCAAGGATTATTAAAGTGTCCTTTAATAACCACTATCCATATTATCATTTGAGATCAATTTACAAACTAAGTCTGAATCTATAAATGGTATTTATATTTAGCTTATGAATTCTAAAATAAGTTTGGAAATAATATCTCGCAAAGGACAAAAACGCTAAACATCATATACATTGTATTGAAGCATTAAAAATCCATGAAATAGTTACTAGCATTCCAATTTTAAAGTGGTTAGCTCATAGTGAGAAACAAACACAAGAAATAAAGGATAGATTTGAGCAAGCTAGAGGTACTAGAACAACCACCCAATCAAAGTAAAACTTCAAGTAATGTCAGCTCCAGTGATGTTGCATTGATGCTCCAAGCACTGCTGCCAGTGCAAAATTTTCCACTTTGGTGATAAACAGTAGCTTGGGATGAAAATGAGGAGAAAAGGCTATGCCTAAACTTTCCTCCTTCAAACCAGCCTAATAAATGAAGAAGATGAGCTGCCTTAAATAGTGTTAGGGTTACATGATCCAAGAAAGCCTTAAAAGATAGGC